>PVKN010000276.1:17695-89111 GCA_004027915.1 Capromys pilorides | reverse complement strand
CAGGAGGAACCCGAGGCAGAGACAGGGCAGAGATGTTCCCCAGGACACAGAGGGAGTCAAGACGCAGCCATATTCATATGTAGTCTGTGTGATGGTTGTAATAGCCTTACTTGTTTGGAGCAAAATCCAAACAAAACTTGTCTCTGGTAAAATCTGTCAGCAAGGTGGGACACTTATAATAGACCACACACAGAGGTACAACACACCTACATGGTAATGATTCTCTTACCTATGCAAAAAGCTTTTAATAGGAATTGAATAAATCATGGACAGAAATGTCCCTTGTAAACTAGGAAATCTTACAGAAATCAATCACCTGGTTGTGGTCCAATGCAGGCTACCATATCTTCCCCTAGTCACTGTACTCGCACAGTTAAGTCAGGCCTATCATGCCCTATGTACATAAGGGCTCTCTTGAGTTTACCCAGTTATGGATTCCCACAATTCTATCCTGTGAATGTGCTCCCTTACATAAGCAAGGGGCATCCATTTGGATACTTCAGTGGCTGTCTAAGTTTCTGTTCCTACAAATACAAGTTTTCACACCCGTGGGGCAGGCTCACACTAATACACACACATGCAGGTACCTGATGTGTGAATCTATCCTCATAATCAGGCCCTCTCTGACCCTGGTCTGGAAAGATGTGGGATATAAATATAACACAATAAATGATTTGACAATGACTGAGTGATTCAGCTGTTCCCCTCCAGGATGCATCCAGGATGTCCCTACATTTCCATTTCTTCTGCCTGTCACCTCAAGTAAAACTCACCGACTACATACAGGATGTGTTGGATGTATGAGGGGCAAGTGTGTGTGTGTGTGTGTGTGTGTGTGTGTGTGTGTGTGTAGCCCAGGACCTTAGACATAGAAGGCAAGTTCTTTACCACTGAGCCATACTCAGCCTGAAACGCCAAACTTTGGGTATAGGAATTCAATGTCCACGCTCATGATGCAGGGAAAAAACAGGTTATCTAGAGCAAGAAGATATGGATTCAGTCCCTTTCCCTGTCTAGCCACAACTTGCTAGGTATATGACCTTGAGAAAGTTATTTTACCCCTGTGAACCTTAGTTTCTTGCTCTATAAAATGTAAATTACAATAGTACTTACTTTTTAAGATTGTTCTGGAACCCAAATGAGTTAATACTTATTAAACTCATAGAAAAGTGACAGCTACATCAGCTTTTTGTAAAAAAATTTATTTGGTTCAGGATCTCACAAGGCAGCTCAGACTCATAGTGATCCTCCTGACTCAGCCTCCCAAGCACTGGGATTACAGGTGTGTGCCACCACACCCAATCTCAGTGGCCAGCTCAGTGTGGGGTCAGCATAGTATGTGGTATTAGGGATTGAACTCAGGACCTTGAGCTTGCCAGGCAGGAGCTTAGGCTGCTGAGCTATCTCTCAAGCTCTCATCAGCTATCTTTATTATTAAGCATCATCTATTTTTATTATTTGTACACTGGACAAAATTATCATTTCTACTTTGTGAGACTAAAATGAGAATCAGATGAAATGATGATAGCCAAACATGTTAATGTGCTTATTTGTTATTGTGGATGAAAGGAGAATTTCCTTAGGTGAGGAAATTCATTCCTTCCTTCATTTAACCAAGGAATATACATTCAGGACCTACTATGCATCAGCCACTGTGATAGGTCTTGAGGAAATAAATAATGGTAAGCAAAATAGCTGTGGGTCTCTACCCTTGTGTGTAGTGTATATGAAATGAGTTTTTCATATTCTCGCCCCTCAAGTCCCCTGTTGCTAGGTACAATGGTGCAGTCCAGGAAATGTCAGTGTATGAAGGTATTCAGGGAGTTAAAAGCTTCAGTCTACCTAGTACCTATGCTTCACTGCTCTGCCTAACTGTCATGACAGAGGGACAGCCAGCCACACCGAGGTCCAGATAATTCCTGCAACAGCAAAGCCTGAATCAGCCTTGGACAAAGCCGGGAATAGCAAATTTGTCTGACATGAACCCCCTAACCCTTGACTATTTCCTAGTGATCTGTTCAAAGAACACCTGGTGTGATTTGCTCAGGAGTTCATTTGAGATAGAACAGTGCTGTGGAGAGTGAGAGACAAAGGAATGGCCACAGGAGCATGACACAGGGAATAGGAAGCCATGCTTCAACTCTTATCTGTGTCTCCTTGGATAAAATATCTTCCTTTGCTTCACTTTCTTAGATACCAAAAAGGATATAGGTGGGGAAGCCCTGGGGATGGAAGGTATCCCTGCCACTGTGACTGGCAGAGGCATAAGTACAGGGGAAGGGCAGGTTCGGATTTTTTTCCCCAAAGACTAACGAAGGTTTGGACTAATCCTGGCTGCATTTTTTGGAGAGCACACTCTGTGGTGCACGGCATTCCAAGATCTTCATATATATCAACTCATTTCATCATCATAGTCAGCCTGCAAGGCAAGCACTGTTATTTTCATCATCCTCATTTTGCTAAAATACTGATGGGTTTGGAAATGTATCCAAGGCCACACAGCTATTAAATATAGATCTTGGAATTGTTAACCTAGGCACTCTAGTTCCACAGTCCACTATGATTGTGCAATCTAGGTTTCAGTCTGTCGTTTTATAAAATATAAAGTTGGATCAGTTATTTCTTAGAATACTTCCAGCTATGATGATAGTCTTGTTATATTGTATTTATACTTCTATGAGCTTCCGGGCTAAATGCAAAAGTATCTGGTCCCAAAATGTCAGTAATTTCCACTCTAGGTCCCCTGGGAGGAAGGAGAGGAGCACAGGCACAGGAAAAAGAGCATGCAATGGAGGCAGGTCCTTCTAGCAGCCCCTAGGGCCTGAGAACAGCTGGAGGCCTAGAAAACTCTGGGAACCAAAGCACGGCCTGCATCTGCAAGTCACCAGTAATAATAAGGAACAGCAGCCCAGATGGCCTGTGCTGGGATTTGGGGTCAGAGGTTTCACAATGGAATGGGGGAGGGGAACTCCATGCACCCATCCCTTTGACCATCCCTGGGAATGGGCTGTACTGCAGTCACTACTGCTGCAGGCAAGGGCCTTGAGACCAACACCAATGGGTAGTTCTAAGGCAGGGCTGCCAAGATACAGAGAAAAGGAAGTCCTACACTGAGCAGGTGGGGGTGAAGCCCAGAATACAGGCATGTGATGACCTTCTCTGAATTTTCTTCTACCCTAGCTTGATTTATCCTGGCGACATGGAAAGAAAAATGAGCTAAGATAATATCACGGAGTCCCTGCAAACAGAACTGTATCTGCTAGCCCAGGTTCTGCCTCAGCATCTTCTTGCTGAGTCTCAGTTTCCTTATCTACGTTGTGGGCAGAACATGCACTCCTTTGAAATTGATTGTATTGATGCTACATGAGAAAGCCTGCCCCAAGTAGGTGTTCAGTAGGTGTGAGTTAAAGTATGAAGATGGTAGCTTCATTACTCTAGGTGACCTTATTTCTGTGACTCAGACCCTCCATTTACCTGCCATTCTCTTCCTTGCCGAGCTGAGGAAAGCCTAGAATTGATGGCATCCTGTGAAAGTAAAAGAACAGCAGACAACACAGATGTTTCTACTCTAGTTTTAGGAATAAGTTGTTGAGGCCCTTCTGCCATTTTCCCCTTCCCTCATGTGTTCACAGCCTTTATCAGAGGCTGTGAATTTACAAATTCTTTAAATATTTATTATTATTTCTGATTACCATAATAATTTTAGTCTCAGCAAGTCTCCAGTCTCCAGTCTTGAAAGGAGGCGCCATTCTTCATGGGACCTGCCATGTCTCTTCCCTTCAGCCTTTCCCTACACTCATCACTCTATGATTCCTCTCTTGTAAAGAGTGCCCAGCTTGGGGTGGGAAGGAGGGTCCTAGGTCCTCCTTGGCTGGCCTTGGGAATAGGACAATCCTGAGATTACCTAGAGAAACCCTGTGGTTGCAGCTCTCCCTTTTTTCTGGCCCAGTACTTGGCTGTAAATGCTAGGAAGACACAGTAGAGCATACTGGTCGAAGACATCAGAGGGATAGGAGCCCCGAGAACCAGGTGAGGAGTGTGGGTGGAAAGGAAGAAAGGAGGCTCTGTCTGAACTAGCAGGAAGGAACTGAAGGGAAAAGAGCCCAAAGTAGTAGGAATTTCTGGTGTGTGTGTGTGACATTGACTTATAAAATGACCAGCATTCCTGAGGTTGGGTGGATAAGTAGGTGTTAGCCTATCACCAGATGGGTCTGAGGTGGTCCCCCAAAGAGTACATAAGAACCTCAACTCACCCCACCCATGGGTTGGTTGTAGGTTACCTGCCTTACATAACAGAAAAGAATTGTAGAGCACATGAGTGAGATGCATTAGAAAGGTTTATTAGGCGAGATTAAAGAAGCCGATACTCAGAATGGAGCATGGACCCTCAGAAGAGAGGTTCCTTGTGGTCTGGGGTTGCGGAGGTGTTGTTCATAGGTTGGGGGGCCTGAAGTTGGGTGACTTGGGATATGTATTTTACCATTTCTCAGGCCATTATTTGGTGCGCTAGGTTAGAATGCAAACCATGTGAATGAGTTTCAGGTTTAGAGACCTTTTGTCTACTTACTGGTGCTGCTTCCTGGAGGATGAAGGTCTGTGGAAGAGAAAGAGCAGGTCAAAGTAGGAACCCAATTTGTAGGCTTACTGTATCTTTAAGACTCTTAAGAATTTTTTTTTTTTTTTAGTTTTCTGGAAGGGAAATAGGCACTGTAATATCACACAATCATGTGTTCTGCAGCTGGAGTTTTTCTTACAAGAACAGTTTTAAAAATTATGATGCTCCTTGTCTCCTTTCTACCCTCTTTATTTTTGTATCCTACCTAAAGATGACAATTCCCTGGCTGGTAGATAGGAGTGGAGACTCAGGCTTTTATGAAGCCCATGTATTACAAGCCAGTGTGGGGTCTCTGGCACCTCAGTAGGGACACAGAGTGCAGCAGTCCTACCAAAGGCCATCCAAGACTGAGCTCTACAAAAACCTTCTAGAAATAATTTATTTCTTTCATTGCTTTTTCTCTGTTGCTGCTGTTCCTCACTTACTTCACTCCGATGGAAAGATGATAGTTGTTAGGAGGCAGAAGTCATTATGGGCAACATGTCTGAGGTCCAGCAAAGAACTGGACAGTGGGGTGAAGTTATGTCTGTGTCAGTCAGCCCTTAAGCATGGGCTTCTTCTGCCTTTCCAGGGAGGAGACTGGCATTCCTCAAGGCTGAAGCAGCCTGCCACTGGCAGACCTTATACCTTGAACATGAATATATGTTCCCAGGCCTTTGGCTCAAGGCATAAACGTGGTGCTAGAATACTCATGCTCCAATTTAGCACCTGGTGCTACGTTTAATCCTGCCACAGCCCACGCATCATCCCCTATTTATCCAGTTGTCTGCATGCTGGACTATGAGCTTTTCTAAGGAGCCAGCCTACGTACCATCTATTCCTGTGTCCAGTGACAGGCGGGATCAACACATTCCCTATTCCCGACCTAACCCAGAGCAACGACATAAAGTGTGTGTGTGTGTGTGTGTGTGTGTGTGTGTGTGGCATGTACAAGGGGCCAAACCGACAGCACCCATCTCCTAATTGTCTCCCCAAGAGACAGAGGAGTCAGCTCAGAAGGGTCAGGGGAATTTGTTTCCAACAGCGGCCATAGCCTGTGTTGGCAAAAGATAGGGCTTGGGGGCAGTAAGAGCCCACTCTGGCGGGGGGCAAGGTCTGAATAGGGCTCTGTGTGACCCAGCTGAGAGAACTGGGGGAGGCTGGAATGCGAAGAACGTGCTCCCGTGACTGTGGCCCTAGGCCTGAGTCTGTGGCATAGAGTTGGCCAGGGGCAATGGAGTATGGGGGTGGAGGGCAGCAAAGGTGGAGGATGAAGCAGAGAAACCAGGCAAGGAAAGGACACACATATTTCCAAGGTTCTCCTCATAGCAGAACAGGGTCTCGTCCAAGAAACTGCAGGCTAAGCAGAGAAGATGGTGGGCGAGTGCAATCAATCCAGTCACTCACGGCTGAGGGCTTTCTAGGTTAGGGCCAAGCTTGTCAGTAGCTTTATTGCTTGTTTCCAAACTACTCTTAGATTTTCCTATTTCTCATCCCAAAACCATCCTTCTGCTTTCCATCCTCCTTTTGACATTGACTCTCTTTTGTACTCTTTCAACCTCTTTCTTTCTTTCTTTCTTTTTCTTCCTTTCTTCTTTCTTCCTTTCTTTTTTTTTTTTTGTATTTTAGGAAAGGGTCTACAACGTGTTCAGGGTTTCACTACTAATTGGACTCATAGTGATCTGCCTGTTTACAGCCTCCCAAGAGCTGGGGTTACAGGCATGCACCACCATGCCCAGTCTCAGTTGCTGTCTCAGTGAGCCACAGGGGTGGGGCGAGCATGACATGCCCAGGGATCGAACCCCAGCACTTGCGCATGCTTGCAGGCCCTTTAATCCACTGAGCTATTTGGTTGGCCCCTTTCGATCTATTTCTCTTAAAAATTCCTCTTCTAAACCAGGCTTTGTGGCACATACCTATATTCTTCAGCAAGCTGAGGTAGGAGGATGGCAAGTTTTAGGTTTATGCCACCTTGCTTCAAAATAAAAGATAAAAGGGCCAGGGAGATAGCTCAATGGACTAAGTGCCTGCTTTGACAAGTGCAGGGACCAAGGTTCAGTCCCTGGTCCCAGGGCATGCTGAGCAGGAGACTGAGTCCAGGCATGGTGGTGCACACTTGCAATCCCAGTGCTGGGGAGGCTGAAAACAGGAAGATCACTACAAGTTTGAGCTGCATACTGAGACTCTGTACCAAACACATTAAAAATGTTTTCTAAAAATTATAAAATAAAAGATAAAAAGGACTAGGGTTACAGCGCAGTGGTAGGGCTTTTGTCTACCATGTGCAAATCTCCAGATTGCATCTCTAGTACTGCAATAACAGCAGCAGCAACAACTAAAACTCTTCCTGTATCTTCTGTCTGGCCGTTCTGTGTCCTACCTATTAGAGTTATTCTATAGATTCCCTGAAAACGCTAGAGACCTAGGTGAGATTTATTGCAACAGAAGGACTGTCCTCCCAGAACCTCTCAGTTACATTTTTTTCTGCTCCCAATTTCAGTTCATAGTCCATTGACCCAGCTGCCAGGCCTGAAATCTTGGAGTTATCCTACACTTTTCTCCTTACATGCCCGCATCCTATAACTGAAGCTGGTTCTACCTTGTGAATTGTCCATGCATTGGTCTTCTTCTGCATTTTCCAAAGGTCACTGCCCAAGTCAGAATCTTACCATTGCTCTAGTCTCTTTGTCTTTAGTTTTTTTCAATTTTGCCTAGCCTCTTCATTCCCAATCTATCCTTCGCTCCACAAATGGAGTTAATGTTCTCATATATAAACATAATAATGTTACTCCCTGTTTAAACCATTCAATGATCTTCAGTGGGCTCTGGATAAAGTCCATGTTTGTTAAAATGACCTAAAAGATCCACCATAAGGGCCAGCTGGATATCCAGTGGACTAAAGTGCCTGCTTAGGCAGAGGCAGGGATCAGGGTTAAATCCCTGGTATGTTGTGCTGGCCCTGCCATGGGATGCTCTGAAAAGGTGACTGAGACTGGGCATGGTGGTGCGCACCTGTAATTCCAGCACTTGGGAGTCTAAAAACAGGTGGATCACTATGAATCCTATCTGTGTAGTGAGACCCTACAGACCTTTTACTAAATACATTTTTTTAAAAAGAAAACTAAAAAAAGGAAAGATCCACCATAATCTGGCTTCTGCCCCCGGGACACTGATCCAATCTGTCTGGAATGTAGCTCAAGGCTAACACTGTGATACTTCCATATCCTTTTTATGCTTTCTCCTCTGCCCATCATACTCTTTGTCCCTTTGTCTGCCTGATGAACATCTATTCATCTTTCAAACCCTATTTCAATGACACTTCATGAAGGTCTTTATGACACTGTACCTGACTCCTAGCAATGGATCACTCCCTGTGATCAGTTCCGCAAGGCTTGGTGTTTTCCAGCATCATTTGCACAGAATTGTGATGATTTGTGTATGCGACTACTTCCCTACTTAACTGTGAATTTCTCGGCAGCAGGCATCTTGTCTGGTTTATCTCAATTCCTGAGTATCTAGCACAAGGCCTAGCCCTGAGGAAATACATACTGAATGATGAGTGAATAAATTCAGTATGATGAACAATTCACTGGATGGGGTGATTATCAAGCACAATCCTGGTCCTCTTCCAAAGTAGTCATCTTTTGTAGCTGCTGGATTTCTGGCTTATTCTAGTGAGCTATCTCCCTAGCCCCTAACAATGTAAGTCTTTACTCTGTAGCAGAGCTCTCAACTGCAAAAGTTCATATCTCATCTTCCCATGTTAAGCTTTCAGTTACCCAAAAAGCATCAGGATTAAATCAGAAGCAGAGGACTCATGATTCTACCCTTCAAGAGAAAAAAATAGGATGCAATAAAATTGGGATCTCAGGGATCCCAAATGTAGGAATGGTTCTGACACTTTCTGACTACGTGACCATAGGTAAGTCATTGCACTTCTCTGTACTTGCTTTCCTCATGTGTCACATGAGGGTGGTAGAAACTACCGTGTAGGATGATTGTTCCTGTATATCTCTATGTTAATTTAAGAGCTATTTAGTTTTTGAACTACTGTTGCACCTTAAGCACTTGACTACTTCAAAACTTGTTACTTGGACCATTTGGATGTGAAAATTCTGTCCCAGTGCTTGTCTGCTTGGCACTCAGTGGACAAGCTTGATTGTCTTTGGCTTATTATCCTGTCCAGCAAAATCATCTGTGTACTACTCATGGTTTTTGGTACTTATCATGCCTTCTGGAGCCTCTGAATCAAATGTACCAACATACCACTGTCTCTTTAAGTCTGTCATATGCATGATGTGTTAGGTTGGTATGATGAGAGAGGAGGGGATTTCAAATGATTAGAGCAGGAATTCAGAGTAGCAGTCTGCTCCCACCATCATCCCATCTCCTAATTTCATAGCTGTCACATTTAGGACATCATGGGGGCTACTTCTTCCTTGTCTTCCACTCCATTATCCTTTCTCTTTTGTCCTTTCCTTTTGTCTAGCCCTAACTTGCTATCATTTCATGCTCAGTAAGCATCAGTAGGCACCTGTGATTTATAAATATTTGTTGCATGAACTTACAAACTGCTTTATCATTTTATTTATTGTTTATTTTTTTGTATTTTAGGGAAGGGTCTATAGGGTGTTCAGGGTCTCACTACTAGATCGGACTCATAGTGATCCATCTGTTTACAGCCTCCCAAGAGCCCTGCGCCACCATGCCCACTCGCAATTGCCATCTCAGTGCACCCCAGGGGAGGGCTGCCATGGCAGGCCTGGGGATCAAACCCCTGCCCCCTGCACCTGCTTGCAGGTGCTTTAATCTGTTGAGGTATTTGGCCACCCTTGCTTCATCATTTTAAAATGTGCTTTCATATACATTGATTTCTTATATAGGTCATGAGGTCAGGATTATGGCTTTCTTAGTCTCATGAATGCAGAAAGTGAGGCTCAAGAGGTTCTGGGTGGTGTCTAATGTCACAAAGTTGGCAGTAAATAGAGAAAAGTAGCCCTGAATCTGGGCTCTCTAATTACAAATACTGTATTGCTGTTTCCACCAATATACCTTGCTTCTGACCTGGCCAATGCTATATCAAGGATAGTATGTGCCAAGCAGATATTGAGTGATTCTTTCACAGTCTTTGCTGGAACCCTTTGTGGAGACTGTCTCTAACCCCCTATCTCTTCATCTCAAAATAGTAAAGTGAGCTAGAGGCATCAGCCAGTGGGATAGGAAGCAGGAGTACAGAGCAAGCAATGAGAAACCCAAGGTTCTAGGTTCCTCTATGTTCCTTACATCCTTCTCTTTTTTCTGTGGACTTTCAATGTATCCTTCCATAAAATGGATATATTGAACTTACTGATTCTAAGGATCCCTTTCAGTTTTGACACTGCATCTGGGCAATATTGTGATTTCTCTGTTTTCTTTACAGTGCTTCCCGTTGCGGCAAGTGAGGAAGAATGCTGGTAAGTGCAAATGGCACACGATACAACTGTGTTTTGTTTTTTTTTAATTTTATTTATTTATTTATTTATTTATTTATTTATATTTACTTGTTTGCTTGTTTTGTTTGTTTCTTTATTTATTTATTTTGTGGCTGGCTCAGCCTTCCCTGGTGGTGGGGCTGGCACAGCATGTGGTGCCGGGAATTGAACCGCAGTCCCTGCAGTTGCCTGAGCTTTCCTAAGCAGGCGCTTTAGACCACTGAACCATCTCGCCGGCCCCACAATTGTGTTTTTCCAAGGTCTTTATAGACCAGTTGGTCAGATCCCTGAGCAATGGAGCCAGTGGCTGAGATACAAAGATGAAGATAATCTCTCTGTCTCCCTCCACTGGACATTTCCTGGCCTCTGTAAGCCCTGCCTTAATTTAAGGGCAGAGCCTCTTTATTCCTGACTGAGGTCTTGTTCTTGTCAGGGAGCCAGGGGAGGATTTCCCTCTAGAGCTATCAGCAAGTCCCAGGCATTTCACACTTCCCTTGTTCTCAAATGCTTTCTTTCTACTGAGTATATTTGGGCTGGGAATCATCAGGAAGAGGAACAGGTAAGTGAAGGGGGAAGGGCAGAGACTTGGCCTCTGGGACTGGGTATCTGTAAGCTTCTCAGTTCATGCTTTAGCTGGAAGGCTTCTAAGGAGAGGAAGGCTTTTGGGCTTTGGGCCTTGCTCAACTAAGGAGACAGATGTAGCCTACAGGTTAAAACATTCCCTGCATTTGCTTTCTAACAAATCTCTCCCAGTCCGATGGCTTCTCTGCCTTTTCCCTCTGCTGACCCACGCGTGTGTGGACAAGCTAGGGGCAGGCACTCTCTGGGCAGCTTTCTTCCGTAGAGAGCACAGCTGTGTAGTGAGGGATGACTGCTTTAGGACAAAGAGGAAGGTGGATACTGGCCTGGAAAGTTTTTTTTTTCCCAGGGCCAGAACTCACGGCACAGGCCAGGCTTCACCGAGGTCAGCAAGGCCGTCCTCCTGGCTCCTGTCAGACATCAGCTGTTCCTGTCCTGATCAGATTTTCATCAGGATGAGCTCACAGCTTCCACAATCCTAGCTCCCAGGTGGTGATTAGGGCTAGGGGTCACTGAACACAGAAGCACCAATTAAGTGGCACACTAAGGGCTTAGGTGAGGCATCTTGGGAAGGTGTTGGAAGAGAAGGCAATAGTCTTGCTTCTAAGGACCTCCCAAAGTAGTTGGAGCTGATTTCATCACAATTTTACTAGGAAGCAAATGGAGGATCTGCTGACCTTTCAAGGACTTTTCCACCTTCTGACCCTGAGTTCTTGGGTGGTGGCTGCTAAGGAACAAAAAACCTGGCAAGACAAGGTGTTTATTTTTTGCATTGCCATGACAGCAGATGAGAGGGGACCTATTTTGAACTAGGAACACTGCTTTGATCAGCATGTGCATGCATCATACATCTGTTTCTCTCCACCCCCCCACACCCCCCACTCCCCACACGCCATTCCAGAGGTTCTTGCTGAACACAGTTCCTGCTTTGCACCACAGACCTCTGGGGGCACAAATTCTATACACTGCATACTAGGGGGAAGGACAAACTTCTCCATTTCAGAGACACCAGCTGCAAAGTCTAAAAAGAAACCTTGAGGCCTCAAAATAGTGACCCCCCAGAGGAATGCACTCACAGCTGCCAAATTGCCTCGTTAGAGTGTCTGTGCCAGGCTGAGGCTCCAGTGTTGAAAGCTGGGAGGGTGGGCTTGAGAGCCTGAGCAGCCTGTGGCTACTGAAGGAGAGAGGAGTGCCTTTTAGACAGTGAGTTCAGGAAGAGGGCACCCCCTACAATGCTGATATGAGCCTGGTCTTTCCTCTACTTGTTTATGTTCAAGCTGAAAACTATATAAGGGCCAACGTGAACACATTGTGTCGGGCCAATTCAGGGACAACCCAACAGAAATGAATTTATGTTGATGCAACAGTGTTAGCAACATAGTGCCGAGAATCAGAATACCCAAACTTTAGCCCAAATTACATTACGCTTTTATTATTCAAGCCCCAACAAGTTATTTCCTTTCTCTAGGCTAGCGTTAAGATCTGTAGGGATTATTGTGAGAGACTCTCTCATAGAGCATAAGAAATAGTACACTAAAAAATACCAGAAAAAAGGGCCGGCAAGATGGTTCAGTGGTCTAAAGTGCCTGCTTAGGAAATCTCAGGCAACTGCAGGGACTGCGGTTCGATCCCCAGCACCACATGCTGCGCCAGCCCCACCACCAGGGTAGGCTGAGCCAGCCATAAAATAAGTAAATAAAGAAACAAACAAACAAGCAAACAAATAAATAAATAAAATAAAAAAATAAAATTAAATTAAAAAAACCAAAAAAAGAGAGAAACAAATAAAAATGCTAAGCAAATGAATCTGTTTCTGAGATTTCATTCAAGAAATAAGCAGAATTTATTTATTTATTATTTATTTGTTTGTTTGTTTCATAATGCCTTCATATGTTTCAAAATTTAGGAGGTACAGAGATAAACTCCTTCCACCCTATTCCTAACCACTCAACAATCTCTTAGAAGTAATCAATTTTACCAGCTTCTTGGGCCCTTTCTGAGTTTAGAAGTTCTGAAGAAAGTGCTCTGTGTAGGACAAGATTGCAGTGGGAGCTACCACTGAGTGGCTGGGATGTGGGTGGGGGAGGAGAGCATGCAGAAAAGCAATGGAGTGGAATTCTCTGGCAGGAAGGGTGGGATACAGAGTGAACATTTGTTTGAAATCCAGTTTTGACTGCTCCTCATGGGCATATGATGCTAAGTAAGGGCCTTCCCCTTTCTGCACCTCAATGTTGCCATCTGTACACTGACACTGTTGTGTTATCACATGCCATACTCCTGTGTGCCACTACAGCAGAACAGAAATGGTGAAGGAGAGGACCACCTAGAAACTTTCTAGAGGCAAAAAGACCAAGACAATGACTAAACCTGGAAGTTGCACATAATTTGTATATATGATCTTCCTATTGGGAGGAATCATCCAAAGACTTCTCTAACATGGTACTACTTTTGATCCAGTGGTCCCATGACCACAAGAAACCATGGCAGGTGTTGCATAGAATCCTTTGGCACTGACTCGTAGGAGGGTATAAGAAGCATCCAACTGGCTCTAGCTTACTGGTACTGCCCAGGCCTAGCAGGATGATCTGGATGACTTTTGAGGATTCCATCATCATCCATTCTAGAATCCACTAGCACAGTATTTCTCCCGCACGAGAGAGAGAAAGACAGAGAGAGAGAGAGAGAGAGAGAGAGAGAGAGAGAGAGAGAGAGAGAGAAAGAGTTGTATAGTATTGGGGATGAAATCCAGGGATTCATACATAGTAGAAAAGTGCTCTATCATTGAGTGAAACTGCCAGGACCCATCCTCAGAATGTTTGCCATCACTATATTCAGTGCCATTATGTACTCAACTTTTTTCTTTATCATTTTATTTTATTTAGTTATTTATTTTGGTCTTTTTGAGACAGGACCTTGCTGTGCAGTTCAGGCTGGCCTTGAGTTCATTTTTGTAGCCTCAGCCTCCCAAGTGCTGGGATTACAGGAGTGCACCAACAACCTTAAATCAATCTAATTTTAAATAATAACCTGACATGAAGGCTGGGGAGATAGCTCAGTAGAATAAGTGCTTGCCTCGCAAGCTAAGAGTCCTGAGTTCAATCACCAGTAACGAAAAAAAAAAAAAACAACTGATATGAGGTGCAAGGTATTTTTTCCTAATATGTAGTAAGTTAAATATATACCATTATGATTCAAAGTGCCAATGGATTATTATAAATCATCCTATGGCAATATATATCAAACACTGGAAAAGACAGAGCTAGCGATTATACAACCAGCAGGTCAGAAGGGGATTCAGGCCTTAGGGACTCACTCCATGCTCAGGTTCTCAGGCTTCCTTAATTGCCTCATGTTTCTGCCAGATCCTTGGACTGTGCTGCTTGTGCATGAATTGTTCCTAAGATGGATATACACTTCTGGAGCATAAGAGGAGCTGTCTTTCTCTACACAAAACCCATGATTTAAAACCACCCCTCAGGTACTAGGGTGAGGATGCTTTACTGGAAGAGCTAAGATCTTTGTTTTAAGTTCCAGTTTGGCCCTGCCTTGTGCCAGACCTTGATCCTGTCCTTTCTCCACTTTAGCCCTCAGTGTTCTTAAATATGAGTAGACACATTTGGAAAGAACTTTAAGGTCTTTGCTGTTCTGAAATTCAATGACTCCTTGACCTGCAGATCCTATAGTTCGGATGAGCCCAAGAACTCCCCTTTTTAACAGCCTGGGAGGGGTATCCTGACATTCCCTCTTGCCCTTATATCACATCTGCCCGAGGCCCTTTGCTTCCAGTGTGCAAAGCTCCTTTTGTTGTTGAGCCAGTAAGTGCTTCTCTCCAGGCCCCTGCAGAAGTGGCTAAGGCAACCTGGGGGGTAATAGTTTACCTGTAACAAGAGCCTCTGCTTCCAACTCCACTGGCTCCAGTCTGGCTGCAACCTTGGCCTTCACACTAGACTGTCATCAGCTGCCCCAGACCCCTCCCCCCCCCTGCTCTGAGGGGTGGGATGACCTATTTCAGAGGCAGAAAATAAGAACAAATTCGTTTATTTAAGTCCATTCATTTGAGAAGCTTTGAGGCTCAGGAAATGGTAGACAAAATTACTAAGCATATGAAAATCACCACCAATATAATTCAATATGCTTTCTTTAAAAAAAAAAAACCAACCAGATTATTCTTAAAACTAATTCTTGACAAATATGGTCATTTAACATTTGCTATTTTATGGAGAATGTACAGAGCAAGGCATATCTTAACTTTTTATAAATATTTTACTGAGCAACTTGAACTAGTGTAAATATCTCTTTAGTTAGAAGGTATCTGGAATTGATTATCATTTAAGATAGGATATCTTTCAATCATAATGTGCCCTGAATTTAGCCAGTGCAAAAACACTGGGCTCTGCCCGGCATGGTGGCACACGCCTGTAGTCCCAGCACTTGGGAGGCTCGGACAGGAGGATCAGTGTGGGTTCAAGACCAGCCTGGGCTACAACAGTGAGCTCAAGGCCAGGCTGAACTGCATAGTGAGAACCTGTCTCAAAAAGACCAAAAAAACAAAAAACAAACAAAAAAAACACTGGGCTCTGAATTGAGAGACCTGTGATCTACCCTCATCTCTGATATTTTTTCCTTCTGTGACCTTGTCTTCCCTCCCTGGATCTCAGTTTCATTCCCAAAACAGAGAAGGTTGAACTAGATGGTCCCAACATCCTCTGCATCTCAACTTTGTATCATCCCTTGTCTCCTACCTTCTTATCCCTTGTCAGAAATCAGACTGAAATAAGAGATTAGGGTCAATGGACAGGGTTATTTCAAGATGTTCTTTAGGACAGAGGAAAATTTCCAGGATTGTGGAAGAGAGTAAGGGCATTCTTTGGGACTAAAAGGGCTGGAAAGCTCAAATTTACAGTTATTTCTTTCAGTTCAAACTAGAGTGAAGACTAGTCTTGCAGATATAAATTACACAAATGTATCTCTCTCTTTCTCCTCCATTTTTCTGATGCTGGGAATTGAACCCAAAGAACACTGAGCTATATCCTTGGCTCCTTTATATTTTTTCTTTTGAAGCAAGGTCTCACTAAGTTGCCCAGGTTGGTCTTTGACTTGTGTTCCTCTTGCCTCACTAAATAGCTGAGATTATAGGTGTGTGCCATCATTCTGGGCTCCTTTCCACATTCTGGTGTCTGCCTTATCTATTTCTCTATGATAAACCATCACACTGTCCTGAAAATCTGATGACTTTTTTTCTTGTCTTTGTCACATGTTATGAGCTCTTGCTGTACAGTGGCTATATCTGATTGACCCAGAGCAAAGCACAGGGCCTTACATAAACAATAAATCTACCAAGGACTTTCTGTTCATTTTGTACTTTCATAGCAAAAGAACTTCTGGCAATTGGACTGGTGAACTCTTCTTCTCAGCAGACTTTCTTCCCTATTGTTTCAGCTCTGAAGTAGCAATTACAGATTAATGCAGAGCCCCAGTTGCTCCAGTTGATAAAATGTTAGAGACAGAGCCTTGAGGTTCCTACCAGTGGTGGAGATCTATGTAAAACACATTTCCACCAAACCTTAAAACTTGGAGTTAACAACCATACTAATCAGTACTCTTCCCCTCCCCCTGCCTCCAGTACTGGATATCAAGCCCAGGGCCTTGCTCGTGTTAAGCAAGTGCTCCATCACTAAACTATATTCCCAGCTTTTTTTATTTTATTTTATTTTTATTTACTTATTTTTCTGGAACCAGGGATCGAACTCAGGACCTTGCACTTGACATGCAGGCACTTATGGCCCTGAGCTATTTCCCTGGCCCTTTATTTTATTTTGAGACAAAGTATTGCTACATAACTTAGATGGCCTTGAACCTGTGATCTTGTCTCATCCTCCAAAGTATCTGGGATTACAGCTGTGTATGTATCATTATGCCTGGCTTAACCAGTGTTTTTGAAGCTAAGTACTGAGGAGCCCTTGAGTTTCTAGAACTTCTTGGGAAATGTAAGCTACTTCTTTATAAGAGCTGAGAGTTATCTTATAACTATTTTATTTAATCAAAACCATTTCACTCTTTGGAGATTCCATGATGATTTCATTTGGAGACTGGAATCTCCCACATGAAATTTAATGTTGGGGATCACAACTTAAGTCTAGTGTTCATTTGTTTACAGGTCCCTTCCATATGATTCCATCCCTCTTTCCATGTGGGCTCTGCCCCAACTCTGTAGGTATGGTGAAGCATCTTTTTGTATTCTGTGATCAATTAAAAGTTCTTTATATTGAGTCAGATTTGGCCTTATAGCAATTTCTACCTGATTACCCTGTTTTACCCATTGGACTCTCATGACAGTGACCTGTTCATTCTTCCTTATAATTGGTATTTAGAATTGCCCAAAATCTAAAGAAGAAGGTACTTTACAGCTCACATAGACTGAAACTTCACTGTAGCTGGGGAATCTGATATCCAAACAAAGTAAGTGTTCTTCCCAACAGCATGAAGCTAGTAGGTAACAAAACTCAGAGAAGAATCCGTGTCTGTACTCATCTATAGTTTCATCCACAAGACCTCCTTCCCCAGAGTGAAGAGTTGTGGTTCCTAAAACAATCATTCCTTACAGTCTCAATGACTTTCTTTTTTTTTTTTTTTTTAACTTTTTTTTGTTCAAGAGTGCTGGTGTTTGAACTCAGAGCCTTTGCATTCATCTACCATCTTCACCTCCCTTTTTAAGATAAGCTTTTGCTATGTAGTTCAGTCTGGCTCTGAACTCATTACATAGCCTTGACTGGCCTCAAACTCAAGCTCTCAAATGCTAGGATTACAGGTCTGAGCCACGATGCCTGATGACCTTTTTAAACTTACATCTAATGGGCAGGAAGATCAGCAACTGATTTTATGAAAGATCTAGGACACCCATGGTCTGGTCTACCCGGGGAAAAGGCCATAACAAAGGAGGACAAACTGGCATCAAAGCATGGTGAATCAATTCCCTACTACAGTCTGAGCACCATCCCACACCTTCCTCTTCTTTACATGGGACCTAAATCCATTCAAACAATCCTCCACCCATATCAGGGCAGCCAAGGTTCAGCTTCCAGAGGTCCCTTCTGAACTGTCTGCTGGAGGGATCCTGCTGTGCGACCTTCCACATCTCTTACCCAGAAACAGGAAGAGTTAGTTTGGTTTGCGTTTTGAGAAGAAAAATGAAAACATAGGAAGTAGGGCTCCTGAGAACACAGGCTTCCAACCCTGTGTCCACTTATGCTCCAAGCAGGATATATTTCAGAGAATACATTCCACAAGGGAAGGAACAGCCTTCTTTATTAAAAACAAAACACAAAGCTTGTCAAGGTTTGGAAAGAGAAAAAGGCCAAAAAGGGAAAATTCAGCGGGAGAGAGGTAGCCATTTCAGAATGTCCAGTCTACCCTTCATCCACCACTCAAAACCATTGTACTTTGATCTCACTGCTGTTATCACCACATCTAACCCTTCCCCCCATAAGATGCCTTGTTCTTTTTAACCTATGGTCTAAGTGAAAATTAAAGCCCTCTTTCGTGTTTGTTTGAGGATCACCAAAGTCGATTGGTATTTAGAACCTTCCTTTAAAACCAAGGGAAAAAAACCCAGACATAAATGGATTACAGAATATGCAAGCAGAAGAACAACATTTAGGCTTTGCAAAATATGGGTTTCTCATTTTCAAAAACCTAGTAAAAGCAAGGCAGTGCTTTGCCGGTCCCCAAATGCTGCCTAAGCTATTTCATCCCTCTAATGAGCTGTGTGAAT
Organism: Capromys pilorides; assembly: GCA_004027915.1. Classification (NCBI taxonomy): domain Eukaryota; kingdom Metazoa; phylum Chordata; class Mammalia; order Rodentia; family Capromyidae; genus Capromys; species Capromys pilorides. The sequence continues at coordinate 70,696 of PVKN010000276.1, read as the reverse complement.
TTGCCTGGCTTTTCCCCCTTTCCTCTCTGTCTCTCAGACATAGCTTCCACCTTATTTCCTATCACTCTTGTTCAAAGGGTGAGTGCAAAAAGTATTTTATTTTATTTTATTTTTTTGTATTTAGTCCAGGGTCTACAAGATCTCACCACAAAGTGATTCTCCTGTTTTCAGCTTCCCAAGTGTTTGGATTACAGGTGCGTGACACCACACCCAGTCTCAACTGCTGTCTCAGTGCGCCCCAGGGATGGGGCCTGGGGGTTGCACTCCTGGGTGCTTTAATCCACTGAGCTATTTGGCCAGCCCCTAAAGAAATTTTAATCTTCTAGGACTTGAAGAGTTTTCTTCAGCTTCTCAAGGGCTTTCTCTGGTTCCTGGGCTAAGAAACATGGTTAGTTCACAGCAAGTTGCCAGGGTACAAGTGTGAAACATCTTAGATTCCAGAGAAACATATGGCTATGCAAGACAATCAGCTCTATGCACCTATGGGACTTTGTAGACACACATGAACATATAACACATGTGTGGCCTGAGCACACATGCACATACACACACACACACATACACACAGACACAGACACACACAGACACACACACACACACACACACACACACACACACATACACACACATACACACAGCCTCTTTACCAGAGCGGCAAACCTTTACTAAATAAAAAATACCACTGTGTCCCCTGGGATCAGAGGAAGGAAGAATCTCTTCTTGGATAGTGCTTCTAAGAAGCCTTAATGCCAAACCATTTTATATTTGAATAAGCATAGGACTGTTATGGAGCTCTGTGTGTAAGACTGCATGTAAATTTCCCATTAGTTTGTAAGACAAGAGTGGAAACATCAAGGAAGTTTCTCATTTGTGGCTAGCTGTATAACATTCTCTTCAAGCTTGTAGAGGTTGTGAGGGGAAAGAGTTCATACTGTTCAGGCATTTGTTCATGCTTTGGTGCAAACATCTGAGAATCAGGACTGAAATGGTAGACTCTTTGAGGGTAAACACTTTGCATTTTCCCTCTCTGCAACCTTACTTGAAATACAGTTGCCGACAGGGTACTTGGGAACTTTTTTATCCATCTATCGATCAATCTCCCCACCTGTCCACCCACTAACCCACTCACTGATCTATCCATGCTTGTCACAAAACAAGCAAAAAAGCTAATATGAAGGCAGTGGGGGGACTGGGGAGATAGCTCCGTGGCACAAGTGCCTGCCTGGCAAGTGCAAGGTCATGAGTTTGAACCCTGGTTCCACAGGAAAAAAAGAAAGAAAGGCAGTGGGTTAGACCCTAGTTTCTGGAGAATTGAGACAGCCTCTGTTCTCTCCATTTTAAAATGAGTATCCAAACACCCAACTCCTGAGTTGTGGGCCCAAAGTGTGATAAAATAATGGGAGTTAGGGTGCTCTCTACACTCCCAGGTAATGCACAAATGATAGTTATTAAATAATGATAAAGTTATCACCAGATCTAACCCAGGAATCAGGAGAGAGGTGAGGGACATGTTTTCTCCAGTTCAGGAATCCGGTTTGAGATTAGGAAAGTGGGAGCTGAGGTCCAAGGAATGAGCCCTCAGGCCCCTGAGATGAGGAGGACAGAGAGAGAACAGCGACTTGGGAGCTGCACCCCCACCCAAGAGAGGCAGTGTGCAGGCCAGAGAGGCACTTCAAAGGAGTGGTAGGAGGAGCAGATGTGCCTAATGCACATCGGGTCTCCAAAGACCAGATGTGCTTCCCTTCTCTCAGCTGCCAATGGACCCCTTTGAAAAGGCCTAGTTCACAAGGATCATTCATCACTGGGCTAAAGTATAGCCATGCTGGATGTGTAGATTTGGCTGCAAACAGGTTGTGCCTTTGGGCAAATCCCTTCTCTCTGGGATCCCATTTCCCAACCATTGAAAAGAAGGGATTGGATTGTGTGGCCTATACTCTATGTTCTATGTTTCTGTGACTGTTAACTGGGAAGGGATTTAGCCTTGATTTTCCAAAAATATAATTAATTGGATCATTTGGCGGTTTATCACTGAATCCTGGACCCTGGTGGAAAACAGTGAAAAACAGGAGTGTTTTCCGCCTTTTGTTTGTAGTCTTTGGGTCCCAGTGGCGCCTACTGTGTGCATCTGGATTAGCTGGCAAACCCGGCTTCCAGTCCAGGTAAGGGGCCTGTGGACAAAAGCCAGTGTTTCCCCAGCCTTGGGTCCTGACTCAGGTTCCTCACAATAAAAATGAAGAAAGGAAAGAAAACAGGAAGTCTCCCCTCTCTATGCACCGAATTGTTTAGGAAGAATTTTTCCTAGGCAGCCCTGTTGTCTCAGGTAGTCATTGACAGCTGCTGAATGGACAGCTGACTTGTGCAGTCTCTAGGACTCTTGAATTCCCTCCCCCACCTAGTCTGTTTAGACTTTTGCCTTCCTTTAAAGCCCTGCTCAAAGGTTGTCTCTTCTCGCTTTCAAATCCCCACCATATTTACAACATGGATCACATTTTGCCTTGTGTTTGAGCTATTTTATATATGACTAAAAGCATACAAACAAGCCCTGAGTAAAAATTTCATCCTATGTATCTGGATAGAAAATCAAGTATCTCGGTTCCATAATATCTTACTTCCACTTTCCAAAGTTAGCCAATGCTGAGAGATTTGTTGCTTTGTAGTGTTACAGAAATTTTCTATTGTCACAGTAGTTGAAATGCAAGGACATAGCCCTTTGGATAGAGCACTGCTTATGGAGTCTAAACATTTAGGTGCTCAGCTCTTCACTTTCCATAAGATCAACTGGAGCAAATTCTGTCTACTCTTTGGTTTGTAAATGTGACAATAATTTTCTTGTTATTTCACAGAGTTGCTATAGAGGCAAATCAAGAAGAAAACACCTTGGTAACTTTGTGAGGGCCTCTATTTATGCTCATGTTTGTCCCTGTGATTTTGAGCATAAGCACCTCTGAAACAGAAACCTTGGCCCACTGGGGACCCTGTCCTGATTGCCATTAGTTGTAGGGACCTGTCCAGGATGAGCAGGTGGTGATGCTGGGAGATATGGAACTGAATGCCCAGGGTTGTACTATGCCTATGGGTGTTGGTGCTCTGCTCCTACCTGGTTGTGGGCACACAGATACTTGACCTTTCTCTGAAGCTCACCCTGGCTGAAAGAACCATTTATCTAACACTGTTTGGCTTGCAAAATGCTGCTCCTCCCCCAAATAGGCAGTGGCTGAGCTTGTGGTCCCCATGCAGTTGTATTATTTTGAAAATTCTTCAGCTCTTATCTCCACCTTTTGACTTTCTTAGTGTTAGGTTCCTTAGATTCTGGCACAAAACTGTTGGAAATTAGCTCAGAAGTGCCTTAGTTATCATTTAGTTTAATTTTCATCACTCTGCTTCAGTTTGCAACCCTTCAATACTTAACAGTAGGGGAGAGTGAGACCTAGAAAAGGGAAGGGACTGGCCCTGTGAATTTGGGCTCTCCCCACCAGGGCAAGGGGTGAAGTAAACTCTGCAATTTACCTATGGGCCAAGGGGGTTAAAGTTGAAAGAATTAGCCTGGGGGAGTGTGTGGAGCTAGAGAGAAGGGAGAATCAGTAAGGAGAAACACTCCTGACCAGCTGCAAAATCCACTGGACAGTGGAAATACAGGAACTTTGAGGGTTGTGGTATAACAAATTACTAAGAGTCTTGCTGAGCAAAGGGAGGAAAGGAAGAGGATGAGAAAAATAGAGAAGACCAGAAAAGGAATGCAAGGAGAAGAGAGGCTAAGTCAGGAGAACACAAGAGATTTGCAGTGGTAGCGTCAGCAAGAGCTGAAACAGAGCAAATGAGTAAACTCCTATCCCATGACAGGCATCCAGCCACCTTCAAAATTCCTGCCAAGCTGCTGCCTGATTTCTACTAGGCTCTGAGCACATAGCCAGTCATTATTATTGTTGTTGTTGTTATTGTTATTATTATTATCAAACTCAGTACTTTGCTACTGCCCATTATTTGGAAAAGCAACCCCAGGCTGTCAGTTTTACCTCAGCAGATCTGGCACAGCAACATGAAGGCACCGTGCAGCCAGCCTGGCCTGGCTGCTGGAACAGGACATAAATTGCCCAACCTGCTTGTATTCAAAGCTCAGTTACAGGCCTCATTGTCATTGTTCTTAGGTGTTGTTCTAAGTATTTTTCTTGCTATGTGTCATGCAACAACCATTCAGAAGGTAATGATGTCTAGGTATAAGAACACATATAATCCACTACATTGGGTTTTGGGAGCTGATGTTGGACCCAAGGTTCACACTGAGTTACATCCCCAGCACCCTCCCAACCATCTTTTTTTTGACACAGTGTTTCACTAAGTTTTCCAGGCTGGCCTTGAACTTGCTAACCTCCTGCCTAGCATCATGAGGAACTGATATTACATGAGCATACCACCACACTTTAAAAAAAAAAAAAAACACTTTTTTTTTTTTTTAGATACACACTCTTCTCGTCCCCACCAAACTGAAACTCCACTATATAAAACATGTATAAGCCTGACATGGTGGTATATCCCTGTAATCTTAGCATGTTGGGTGGCTGAGACTGGAGATGTGCAAATTTGAGTCTTGCATGAACAGGCTAGAAAGACCTTGTCTCTACATAAAAAATAAAAAGGGCTGGGAATAAAGTTTAGTGTGTAGATACTGGGTTCAATCTCTGATACCCTGAAACAAAGACAAAACCAAAAACCACATACAAATAGTATGGCTCTGGTTGAAGCAGGGTCAATGTGGGTGGAGCTGGGGGCCTGGAGGTCCTGGTTCAGGTTTACCTTGTTCTTTCTCCAAACACCCTCATGATAGGACTTGGAGTGTTTCTCTGGCCCCTGATATAGTACATCTAAAATGGTTTAATGCTCAGATGAATAAACTATAACAATGCAAGGGCAAGTAACTCAGCCAACGTTTCCCAGCAAGTCAAAGGGGTATGGGTGGTACCACCAAGAAAGGAGGACAGTAAATTGATTAAACTAGGACACAGGACAAACATCCCAGGTTTGGGGAGATGAGGACTACGAAAAGAGGGTGAGCAGGAGGAGTGGGAGGGGTGTGAGTGTAACCAACCCTGATGGACACTCGTGTCCTGCTGGGGCCGCTGCACGCTTCAAGACCAGAAGAGGCCCTACTTGTGTAAAACTCTCCCCTATTTGGAGGCTGAAATTCTTCTATAACAAGGGACAGAGTCTCTTCCCCCATCGGTCTCTAGTCAGCCAGATCCAGCTGACCCGGGAGTCAATCCTACTATCCAGGCCTTTTGACTGGGCTCTTGGCCCAAGTTGGCATTTATCGCAAGACTCCTTCTCTAGGATTCTGGGAGAGCAGCCTCACATCCAAACCACTGTTGCAGGGGAAGTGGGGAGTGGGGAGTGCTGACACACCACTCTTTTCAGTTAATGTGCCTGATGCCCCTAGCTGTCCAAGGTACTGTGCTGCTAGCACTGCTTATCTAAGAACCTGGAAAATTTTGTTTCTGGGACTGCAACATGCATTATCCGAGGAAACCAAGCTGAGCGAAATTACTGGGAAAATTCCCTCAGAGAACTTGGTGGCTGCTCTGGAATCACCCTGAACAGATAGATCTCTTGAGCTACTCAAGCTGCAAGAGTCCAGAAAGACTGATGCTTTCCAGGCCCTGGAGGCTGGGCCTGGCTGCAGGACCCAAGTTGCTGCCTCTCTGAGGACAAGCCTCAGAGCTCTACCAGTACCATGAATAGTGGACTAGATACTCTCTGAGGGCTGCCAACGCCAGCTGGCTTGGAGTGTCCTAGTGTACATTAGCCAAAAGGGCCACATTAAGTGAAAAGACACTTAACCCAGGACAGATACCAAGGGCTCGATACAAGATAAGACCCTCCAAGCTCATGACAAGAGAAGGAGAATGCAGGAAGCAGATTTTTGACTTCTAAACTACAAACTGCCTTTGACACAAAAGCAGTTTTTGTTCATGAGCAGGTCACTTTCTCAAGTGGACAGAGCTTTGGAACCCTGTGTCTGACAGTGGTAGGGTTCAGTGCCATGTGCTGGTACTGTGTCCTATCAGGTGATGGGAAGAGGAGGAAGGGTCTTTCAAAGTGCTTCTTGAGGGGACAGCATGTGGACTAAAGCCAGGGAGAGGAAGGCAGCTGAGGATGTGCAGCAGAACTCCTCCCCAGATAAAGGCAGAAAGAATCTGTGGGCTTTTAAACTCAGTAGCCTCTGTGATGTGGAGACAAGAACAAAGCAGCAAGGCCTGGGTAAAGGGGTCATGGGTGAGTTTTCCATGAACAAATACATCTTATTAACGCTTTTGCATTTGATGCACAAAGTAGCTCAGGAAATTGTTCTTGTACCCATTTCTTTTTTCTTTGCAATGAAAGGATGACTTGCACACTCAAGGCAAGCATTGCACCACTGAGCTACGTCATTGGCCTCATTGTCTTCATTTAACAACTGAGGCCAGTAATACAATACATCACTTGGTACGTGTTGAAGGTGCTGCTCCCCCCTTAGATTGCTTGAGAGTTGCAGTTCAGCTCTTCTCAGGAGCTGATGCAATCTGCACACATGTATACTGTCAAATGGGCTAACAAAGGTACCTATAGGAGTTCTATAAAAAGTTTTGAGTTTAAAATATGCAAAGCTCTAAGAGTAGTAGCAGGTGCACTCAAAGAACTATGACTGTAATGTGAGGAAAGGAAGTAAGGATGAGCACTTCCGGGAGAGAGGTGCATAAGACCACATTCAGGGCGTGGAGAATGAAACGCAGTGTGCTCTGGGAATGACAACTGAGTTGGCAGGGCAAGCTTGGGCAGTGCTTTGAATACTAACTTCAGAAGGGTGGACTTATCCCTATAGGGGATAGGTAGCCATTTCTGAAGCTGGACTTTTGCCACACAGAGTAGCAGAGGACTCTTGTGTGAAATGCTAGTGCTGTGTCCATCAGCCAACAAATGCTACTATAGGCACAAGAGACTGTCACCAGCCCAGAAATAGCTGCCAAACATAAGAGTAAAAACAGGGCCATATGTGGTCCCATCCTAAGCTTAGTGTTCCTCTCATGGAGGTGAGAGTCAAGAAAGAGACATGACATTTCTGCTTTGAGGGAGGTGCCCATGTAATAGGAATAGGTCTTCTCAATCCAAGGATTAAGTCCACTGTCTTAGAGAGAAGAGGTGGAAGTTGGAACAGAAAAGAAGCTGTCATATAAATGGAGGGACACAATATATGTGAATGTAGTGAAAACTGACTGTCCAGACTTTGTAATCTTGGACATGTCACTTAATCTCTCTGTTCTATGGTTTCCTTGCTTAAAGGGAAAGTGATAATAATAATTTGACCTCTTCATAGAGTTGTTTTGATTATTAAATTCTATACAGAAAGTGCATAGAATACTGGCTCATACTACAAATGACAAGTGTCCCATAAGCTTTAGTTATTTTCAGAGACTGAGAAACATCAACTTATACAGAGACATGATGGGGATACCTGTGGGAGTTAACTGGAAAATTCAAATAGATGTTTAAGATAAGAGCTGGGACTTCAAAGATAGTCCCTGCTCAGAACCAAAGTTTCAGGTTACATCTTCAGTCCCTAGGGTTTCTTCACCTTCCTCTTCATCAGCCCCTACACTAACACAGATATGTGAGCCCATGGAACCCTCAGAACCTGTCCATCATCATTCTCTAGGCCAAAGAAGATCCTTGCCATTATGTGGGTAAAAATTGACATTCAGGGGTCAACTTCTGATGTTGTTATTTACTGGCAGTGTAAATTTAGCAAGCTGCATTATCCTTGTCATCCCCTAGTTGCCTCATTGGTAAGGATGATAAAATTTATTTAGAAGGTTGTGCTAAACATGAAACACCCAAAGCTAACACAAGTGACTAATACTAAAAAGAAAAAAAATTAACAATAGCAGGCTCAATACACTTTTGCTTTTACTGAATCCATTCTTTTTTTTTTTTTTTTTTCTGTATTTAGGACAGGGTCTACAGGGTCTCACTACACAGATCAGACTCATAGTGATCCTTCCTATTTTTTGGCCTCCCAAGTGCTGGAATTACAGGTGCGTACCACCACGCAGGGAGGCACAGCAGGCTAGGGATTGAATCCCCAGCCCCTGGGTCTGCCTAAGCAGGCACTTTAGTCTGCTGAGCTACCTGGTCAGTCCACTGCATCTCCTTCCATAGTGACACTGTCAGGTGTCACACTGCCCATTTTATCAGGGAATAGTTTGACTCTGCAAGAGGATAGGTAAGGTGCCCCCTCTGCCAATAGTACATTCCTGTAGTGGGGAGACCATGGCAATAAATGATCCTTAAGGTCCTTTCCAGTTTCATGGTTTTATGACTCAAGCTAATCTTCAGAATCCTCATTTTACTGCTCTGGCTGAGGTTGTAGCAGCAAGACTCAGGAAACAGGGGAGAGAATCTGGTCAGGTAGGGAGATGCCTTAACAGAGAAGGAAATGGCTGCTGCCGCCCTGGGGCTTTGTCCTGTACTCTTGCCCAGCCAGAGAGCAAAGAGGAAGCTGGCTGTGGCCTCCCTTTCCTCAGGCTGGACTTGGGCCTGTGGTAGAGCACATGAAGGGGCCACTGGAGACTCAGAAGTCACAGCGTTGCCAGCATCATGCTTGGTGTAGAGGTGGTATATCAGTGTCTGTTTATCCTGGCTGACCAGCTCCAGAATGGTGACTGGTGGCAAGCCAAAATGTACTAGGAGAGAGGAGCAGACTCCCCACTAACTTATGATCATGGGGGAGGGTGTGCATATGAAGTAGAGTGGTCTAGTGGAAGGAGCAGGAGAGTCAGACATCTGCCTTGCTTCTAAAGTGGACATATGTGTGATCAGGGCCAATGCCTCCCCCCACATACAAAATGCATTTATTCAATCAGTACATATTTTGTCAATGTCTATCATGTAGTAGCACTGCCCTTGGGCACACAGATCGAGTGAGTGGCATGAAGTTCAACATATTAACACCTATTTCCCTCTTGGCTCTGACACAGAGTCTATAAAATATGGGTACAAATCTCATTCTCCAGCACACATCAAATGCAAGTAACTTCCTGTCCCTCATCAGTAAGGTTGCTTTTCCTTGAGGCATAAGATGTGGGGAGGATAGAGAAGTGCTGACCTGTGACACAGTGGAAATATTGAACTAGGAATACAGAATGTAGCTGGTAAATGATAAGTGACTCAAATGAAGTGTTGCCGACAAAGCAGGTTCACTCTTCCTATTGTGCCATGGAATTGTGATTTTATCTTAATCACAAAGGAGGAAATCAAGGCACAGAGAAGAATCATGGCACAGGCTGTGTTGCAGATCTCGCAGAGCCATTATGAGGATCTTGGCACCTGTACTGGCTGCTTCCAGTATTTCCCTCATTCTATAAAAAAAACAAAAAAACAAACAAACAAACAAAAAAAAAAAACTTATCCAGGGCCCAGGGAGACAGCTCAGTGGAATAACTGCTTGCCTGGCAAGTGCAAGATCCTGAGTTTGATCCCTGGTATCACAAAAAAAAAAAAAAAAAAAAAAAAAAAAAAAAAAAAAAAAAAAAAAAAAAAAAAAAAAAAAAAAAAAAAAACACACACACACACACACACAAAACCACACACAAAACTTAGCCAGATTCACCTATCTGTTAAGCAGGTAACAGAAATTCCTTGACTGTGGGTGAGGGTGATATATCTTAGAGTTTGGGTTCTAGGCTTTCTTTTGTAGTAGAAGCCCAGTGTTGAACTCTTTGAGAGTAAAAGCTAATTTTTCTGCTTACTATATGAGAGATTTCCTGGGGACCCAACCCAGGACCTCCTATATACTAGGCAAGTACCAATGAGTTACAACCCCAGCTCAAAAGCTAGTTTTTCTCTGTGGAGTCTGTACTCTGTGAGGCACTGTGTTTACCCACTGAGATTCACATGACAGCCCTGCAGCACAGAGATAATTGTCCTTGCTCATATGATGGCCAAGCCACTTGTATTCTTGGGACTTAGTTTTCCATCTGTAATATAAAGATGTGTGTAAGGACTGCTTTAACTCCAAGAGAGTCATGGTGTAGAAGTTCAAGGTGCCATGTTGTAATCCAGCTGGTATAGTTGCTGGGTCTGGTGTGGTGGCACAGGCCTCCAATCCCATCACTTGGGAAACCGAGGCAGAGAGATCACTGTGGTTTCTGGTCAGCTGGGCTACATGAGTTCAAGGACAGCCTGAAGTATCTAGCGAGACCCTGTCTCAAAATAAAACAAAATAAATTAACAAAAAAAAGAAACCACAGACAAATAAAAAGTGCAACAGGGTAAGGAGGGTGTGAAAAGCAGGAAGGTGGAAGAGGCTAAGAGTGAATTAGTCTGCCCAGGTGGTAGGAACTATCATCTCTCTGTCTATCTTGCATCATGCAAAGTTTTCCTCCATGTCACATGGCTGGTGAGATTTGAGGCAGACCGGAGATGGGGGAACTGATCTGTGACTAAGAGGCATCCCTACCATGCCCTGTCCTACACTAGGGCATAAAAGCAAGCAGAAAGGTGCTCAGTGGTGAGACACTGCTTTAACGAGGGTACAGATGCTGAGAAGAGAGTCCAGCCCAGGAGAGGTGGCCCGGAGGTGATGGGGAGCAGAGGACGTCAATGACTTGAGGCCAGAGTAGCTAGACAAGGGAAGCTCCTGTGCAACGTAAGGGTGTGAACCTTCTCGTCCCTGCTAAAGGGGCAAGGCACTGGTGGCCATCATTGTCTTGGCCTGTCCCTCTCTGTCTCTTCCTCCCACCTTCCTGTGCTCCCTAGGTAAATCCCAGGCAGCCAGCTCAGTCTGGCTTCAGCCCCCCAGCTTGGCATGCTCTTGAGCCAGGAGCCACTGTCCGGGGAGGCCACCAATTCATGGTAGAGGCTTGGGGTTGGGGTTTGGCTTGGCAGCTCCCTGGCATGGATGCTGAGGCATATGATGGGCAATCAGTGGGACCTGCTGCTCTGGAAACCAGGTGAACAGAGACCACAGACCTGAGCAGGGAGGTGAGAGTCTGGTTGCCCATCACTCACAGCCTCCCATGGGTCTGCACAGCACCTGGACCCCTCATCTCTTGGTTGCATCCCCTTTATGTTTGTCAACCCTATGGCCATTAGTCTAACTCCTCACCCCAGTCAGCAGTCGTTCTTTTCAGGCCTTCGATCCTGCATACCTCCTTTCTTCTAATTCTTAGCCTGCTCTTACTCTGTCCCATACTTGCCCCACCCTATTATCCTGATTGTCTGGCTAGCCTCATCCCTACCCATCTCTGCCTTCATTCTCCACTCAATAAAAGCACCACTGTGGCTACTGATATGCAGTAGGCCTTTAGTAAAATATATGCCCTTTATTGCCTGCTCCTCCAAGACTTTCTTTGTCTCTGCCTGAGGCACATGCCTAACCATCCTCCTGCCTGTCTTCTTGTCCTGCTGTATGTGTGGTATTCAGCCCACATTTTCCTCTCATCATTCCGTTACCTGTCCTGTCCCTTTGTATAGACTCCATGTGCTCTGGTCTAACACCTACACAGTAGCTTCCTCCATCCCCCTGTTGCTTCAAGGGTCTCTTTCTCACCTCTGACACTGTATCTCAGTTGTACCAACAGCACCGTTTAGCCAGCTCCCAATGCCTGTAGGATCCATTCCTAAGCCTCTTTGTACTGTGAGGTTTCTCCCAAAGTGCCAAGTACTTCATTTTAAAAGTTGAAAAATATTAATCTTTTGAGCAGTTAAAAACAGTCCTCTAGAGGAAAGTTGTAGGAAGTACTTACCCAAAGGTAAACTGGGTTGGGTCATGGGACCTGATACACCAAAAGATCGAGCCTTCTGAGATCCCTAGATCAAACTCTGCAAGGGACACTGAAATCCAAAGAGGGCAAGATTCTCTGCCAGATTGCATAGTTCCTCTGTGAAAGAAACAGGGTAGAAGCCAGTGTTCCAGATGCTAACCTCTAGTCCAGAGGTCACTTTCCTGCAGACCTATTGATCTGGAAATGTCAGATCCTGACCACCCTGGAAGCCTTGTTGCTCCCCCCCACTCCTCTGTGACCTGTTTTTTCTGTCCACCTTCCGGGTATAGGTATTCCCTTTGAGACTTTCATCACCCCACCACCATCCCAGTGTAAGAAAGAGCTCCAGGAAGCAGCAGCCTCTCTTTGGGGTCAGCTGCTGAACTTCCCACCCTTAACCCTTGCCAGTACCTGCCACAAACCCATGTCATCTGACCAGTTGATGCTGTGTGGGAGGTCTCAGCCCTGGCTGAGGGTCAAATCAGAGCCCTTATTTAGTTTAGTTGTGTCTGTGTTTTGAGGGGTATGGTAGTGGTGTGCGTAGGAGCTTGTGAGGGTTTTGGAGGGAGGATAGAGATTTGAGGCCATGTAGAGCCCAGAGCCCTCTGTCCAATAGCCTGAAGCCTGAATATATAACCTATACCTCTGTGATGCCCTCCTGGGGGTCTCTTAGGGCTGCTCTCCAGGGGCAACAGAAGAAATGGCTGGGCAGCAGGTAGGCACAGTGGACCTGCATTGAGATAGCCGAGACCCCAAGGCAGTAGTCCCAGAGCTGGGATAGGCCAGGCTCAGGGCAATCAAGATCTGTGAAAGCTTTAGGCCTCCCTACACAGCACTCCCACTGGCTGGGCACAGGGTCCAGTGGCCGTGTACAGTCAGGCCTTGCCTCAGTGGGCTGGCTGGGGAAAGAACAGGGGCCCTGTTTTTTGGCCCTCATCTCCCTCTCATTGTCCAGGTTCTGTCTTAGGAGCCACAGCTCTGGAGGGACACATGGAAGGCCCATAGGTAAGGCCTTAGTACCCCTTCCCTGTCTTTCTGATTAGGCCCACGCCCTTCCTTTCTCTCTACTTTTTCTGCTCTCCCAGTCCTCAGAGGACCCTCACAGCACCCCCGTTCCTTCCTTTGCAGAAAGAAAGAACCTCTCCCTCCAGAGAGAGGTTCAGAGAGCAGAGAATGTTCTGGAAACAAGAGGATAGAATCTGGAGCCCAGCTCATGTATTCTAGGTGAGGAAACAGAACCTAGCTAGGGAGCAGCAATCTTGAGGGCTGAGATGGAATGAGGTGACCTGTATGTGTGGTGAGGGGCTATAAGCACGTCACAGGAAGGAGTAGTGCTAGATGTAGGCTATTCTTCCTTCTCTCCACTGGGCACACTGTGGCCTTTCTCTGTAGGGCAGGTGTGGGATAGGTTGGTGGAGTGGACATCCTGCTGTGGTAGTCTGTAGGGGCCAACCAAGTCCTGTGTTCATGTTGACCCCAGCTGGAAAGTACAGGGTGCTTCTGTGCTATACCTGCTGCAGAAGCACACCTCTGGCCCCTCGGAGATCAGCCAGTAAGGCCAGACCAGACCAGAGCACATCCCAGGTGTTCAACGAAGCCTGTTACACTGTTGGTGCCTGGGGACCTGCTACATGGATATGTGGTACCAGCCTGGCATCGAGCTGGCCCTTTGCCTGGTGCTTGTTGGAGGTGGTGGCAGCTTGTGGGTGGATGGTAAAGAGCTCAGCCTAGATTCTCTACCTCCAGTACCTGGGGTAGTGCTGGAGTTGTACCCATGACCTTCTTGGCACAGAGAACAAGCATTGCTTTGTCTTAGCTTGGGGGCGGGTTGCACAGAGAGGCTAAGTGGCCCTTGAGCCTCTGTCTTATCTTGGCTTTGTCACTGCTCCCGCTTCCCTTACTGCTAGCCTGGGGTTCTTGGTCCACTCAGAACTGCTCCTTCCAGGTTGTTTGGGGGCGGCTTGCGGACACGGCCATGGCGGTACCCTGAATTGAGGGTTGAGGGTATCTTTTTGTTCCTCCACAGACACAACCTTCTGTACTCCATTACCTCTTAGCAATGTACAGTGAAGTGCTTGTATTCTCTGCCCCTTTCCAGTCACACCCATGCATCGGCCTCCTCGGATCTATCGCTGTTCTGACTGCCCTTTAGTAAGTTCCCTCTGCCATGGCCCTGGTTCTTTAAAACATTTTTTAAATAAGCCATGACTATTCCATGTTGTGAGAGCCTGCTCAATAGCTGCCTTTCATGCAGCTGGGTGGGGCCCAAGCCACAGGGAGCTCGCTGGTGGGCCTTGGCAGAGCCTGAAGGAATGTGTGTACAAGTGTGGAAGTCCAAGTGCAAGGGTAGCAGTGGTCAGGGGCCGGGTGGGACTGTCTGAGTGCCATCCATTCCCACTCAGGGTTGCTATTCCACCCCTTATGCTCCTCTACCGGTTCTGTGGGATACTGTTTCTGTACCTTTAGCTTCCATGTAGGAGAATACTGGAAGGCTCTTTTGGCTGCCTTCCTTATGGTGACCCCAGCCATTGCAGAAGGGCCATGTGGCTGCCTGCAGGAGCTCAGTGAAGTCCCATTCCCAGGCAGAGAAGAGTGTAGGATTATTGTGAGTCTTCACATAGACTTTTAGTGGGACCCAGTGGTCTCAAAGAGAGGCTCTGAGTGATGGCACATGGCACTGCATTCAGCCATATCTTATAGGATAAAATGTTAACTAACCCTGAAAAGCTTAGCTCTAGAACACCTTCCAGGCTGTCCTGGCTCCTGCCACCAGCCTTTCTAGGACAAACTTACATCCAGTGTCTCCACTTTGCCCACTGGGTTGCATGCTCTGCTCCCATTTTACAAGTGAAACAACTGATAGCTGGAGTCTCACAATGACTTGTCCTGAGTGACACAACCTGAAAGGTAGAACTAGGACTAGCATCCAGCTCTCTTGGTGCTCTTTCTATCATTGTTCAGTGCCTCTCTCCCCATGTTTGATGCTTATTATGTATTAGCCACTTCACAGGTGAACTGTGTCAGAGTCACACAGCTAGAGTTGAAATTCATGTCCAAGATTTCTGGCTCCTGAGCCCATTGTAGTCTGTCATGTGTGATGCAGTTGACTTGTAGTGGAGATAGTTGAAATGAGGGCAGACCTATGCTGCAGGCATAGAAACACACACGCACGCATGCACACTGTCTTAGTTACTCTTCTCTCATTGCTGGGACAAACTCCCGACGCTCAAAATGAGGGAAGGAAAGGTTTATTTAGCTCACAGTTACTGGAAGTTTCAGTCCATATTCAGCTGGCTCCAAGGCAGAGTGGCACATGGCAGAGGGCAGCCTTTCATGATGGCAGCTAAGAGCAAGAGAGTGCAGAGAGAGCTAGCAGCAGCTCAAGCAGCTAACTTCTCCTCTTCACTTACATTGAAATGAAATCACCTGCTCTAGGGGAGGTGCAGCACCCATTCTCACAATAATCGATTACAAATTCCAGAGCCTCCCCATGACTGCATGAGGCTTTGGGGGGACACGTATACACAAACCATAACATGCGCACACATACATTCATGCACACATTCACACGTGCCTCTGTCCTGCTCTGTGTACTCTATTTTTCCCTGCTGGCATCCTGGGTAACAACAGAAACACTACAAAATCCATAGGTGTGGGTTGTGCCTTGCTTCGAAAGAGAAGCGGAAGGGGTGAACCCTCTGGTTATCACCATAGCCACTCAGACTGCAGCCTGGAAAGCAACCTGCCCCAAGGCACCATTTCCTCCTCCTTTGAAGGCACACTGACTGGGTATCCTTGAACGTAGGGCTGGCTGAAGCTGGGGCAGTGAACTGATGCTGGCAGTAGTTAGGGGGTGAGCTCTCTTTCCTCTTCTGAGGGGGTTAAGCTCTTTTTGCTTTTGTGAAACTCACGAACTAACAGACGGAGAATTAAAGAAAAAACACCCAATGGAATAGCTCTTACATGACTGGGCCTGTTTCAAAATCCCATAATGTATATGAACTATAGTTAGGATTGCAGTTTTCCTTAATTATTGCATTTAGCCATTCAATAAATGTTTGTATTGAGCACCTACTCTATGCCAGGCCCTGTGAAGCTACCATTTATTTATAGCACTTTCTGGGTTTTTGTATTTTTTAAAATATTTTAAATCATTTATTTATTTGGTACAGGATCTCACTATGTAGCTCAGACTCTTAGTTATCCTCCTGCGTCACCCTTCCCAGTACTGGAATTACAGGCGTGTGCCACCAGGCTTGTGCCACCAGGCTTGGTTTCAGTGGCTGGCTTGGCATGGGGCCAGCATGGCATGTGGCACCAGGAATTGAACCCTGGCCCTTGCACTTGCCAGGCAGGCACTTAGACCACCAAGGTATCTCCTCAGCTTGGTTTTTGTACTTTTTAAAACTTTAACTTTTCTCTGCTCTCTAGTCTTTTCATTTCTTTTGTTTTCTTTTCTTTGTTATGTGTGATACTGGGGATTGAATCTAGGGAGCACAAAGATGGAGCTATATCCATATATATATATATATATATATATATATATATATATGCCTTAGGAATTCTTGTAGTCCTAGAGCCTGGACACAGGAAGGAGGTCATAGCCCCTTCCCACCCATCATAAGACTCCTCCTCACTCTGGGTAGGATTTTGTTTCTGGGAGTCCTTCAGATATACAGGGCACATCCACATTCAAGACACGGTTCACCTTGAACAAATTGTCAGAGGATCCTAGCTGACCCCACTGCTCAAAGGAATGCAGGGGTGCATGATGGTGATCGCTTTGCTTCTTTGTTGCTCCCCCACATCTCATATGTACCGGCAGGAAAAGCAAATGGAGAATTTAGGTTTGAGCTACTGGTAGCAGACTGAAAGCCAGATAGGAAGGGGAGCCCTTGAGTCTGATTCTGTCATTGCCATGGGTTACCTGAGAGAGTTGCTGTCCTAAAAGTGAAGATGCTTTTGTCCTCTTGTGTCAGATACCGAAGACTGCATTCTGAGCATCTCAGCTTCATTTCTTCTGGCTGTTTGCTATGCAGAAAGTAATCAGTGTACAGGTGTTGGCCTTGCTATGGATTGCTGACTAGCCTTGAGTCTGAGCTTCACTTGCTTCCACTGTAAATATGGGGGATGGTGTTCGGACTACATGAGCATGAGGTCTTGGCTGCTCCCAGTCCTGGCACTTAGAAATCCTCAATTCAACAGTGAAATCAAGATTGTAAACGTGTGTTGGGACCAGTGGAAAGGCAAGAGAGAAATCAAATCCTAACGGCGTCTCTTACGGAGTTTGAATGGGTATCTGATGCTTCCTGTCAGAACTCCTGGGATCCCTCTCCTGCCACGACTAATGCTTAAACGTTTCATACCTGTGTTTCCTTTCTTCCTCCCTCCCTTCGCCCTTTTCTGAGGTTAAACCTAGAAGTGTTCTGCCACTTAGCTACGCCCCCAACCCTTTTTTAAATTTTTCGTTTTGAGACAGGCTGTCACTCTGTAGGCCAGGCTGGAGTGGAATTTGTGATCCTCCTGCTTCAACATCCTTCAGTGCTGGAATTACAAGCATGCATCACCACACTCGACTTTCTATGCATTTCTGCACAGAGGTAGAGTTTGTACTGGGGCCAGGAAACTCAAAAGGGTGGGAATGCTGATGAGACCTCAGAGTGCTGGGGAAGAGCAAGGTCGAGATGGCAACTTGCTACTCAAATGCCAAATTACTCTTTGACTGTCTCTACCTGAGATCTGAAACTGACTTATGGACTCCCAATAAATTACCCTAAACAAGTCACTGAGCCCTCTTGTAAACACGACATAGGTATTTGAAGCCCCGATATGGTGCCAGTCACTTTCAGAATTCCCGGCCAACGGGCTCCTTTGCCCTAAGTCTTAGGCTCTGGGGCTTGCACCGCCTACCTCCCAGCCTGAGGGAAGGGCAGCGACACGGGGATTGGAGGACCCAGCGTATCAAGCTCCGCCTATCTCAATTTGAGCTGCTGTGTATCTGTAGGGGGGAAACCCAGTGGGCTAGACTGCACTCTCATTGGTCAAGGGTTCTGTAGGTGGGCGGGGCGTCCCTGCAGCCAGACTAGCAGACGCTGCCTCCCCACCTGCGCTGCTTGGAGAATTCGGATTGACAACAGCTAAGCAGGAGCTGCAGCTGCTCCTTTGGCTGGCACCGTTACCCTCGCCGGACCCCAGGCTCTGTGCGTGACTTGGACGGAGCAGTTCCACTTGCCTCCCACCCGTTCGACACCTTGTCAGGGCCTGAACTCAAAAGAGTGGACGTGGCTTCCAGGTAAGAGTTAGGGCGACCTTAGAGGAGACCCAGACAGACGCGGTCGCCCGTGCGCCCTCACCCCGCCTGCCGCTGGCGCTTTCCAGTTGGGCCTGTCCCAGCGGTTCCCCTGGGTGGCGTACACTGGAGATGGGGAGGAGGCGAGGGGAGCCACACCGCCACCAGGATTTGGGTTCAGAGTCGCAGAAGGGAGTCCTGCGAGTGGGGCAGTGAAAGGCTGGCACCTCCCGGGGCTGATTGGAGCCTGGAGCAGTCACCCCGGGGCTGCGGAGGAATTTAGGACTAGATAAGAATGACAGGGTTCTGAGCTATGTGGCCAGGTCGAGCCGCTTCTCCCGCCCGCTTCTTCCTCTGCTTTCGAGGGCATTTCCAGGAAGCCCTGCTAGGGCTGTGTGGACTTTCCCGTCGGCCACTGCCTTACTGCCTTTCCTCTCAGAGCCGCCTAGGAATTTCTTAGTATTAAGGCAGCTGCAGGGACCAAGTAAAAACCTTTGGCTAACTGACATCTCAGTTTCCTCATGAAGTCCCAAGTGGATTTAGCAAACTTCTAAGGAAAGATGTTTTAGTGGAAGTTCTTTGGAGTTCCAAATAGCACTGTATGGGGCCTCTTCATCTCTTCCTGACACTTGTTCAAGATTAAGAAATGATCGATGACCCTGGAAACTAGGGTAAAACCACTTCATTTGACCTAAAGCAAGTCACACTAATTCTGTGAGCCTCAGTATTTTCTACTGCACCTCGGTTGGCAGCTGGCTTTCAGTACCTACAAGGTCCAATCTCTACTGCCCTGACCTTTAGTTACTCGTGTCTGAGGCTAGTCTTTAAATTGGTAGGTGAAGGGTTGTTCCTGAGAGGCTTGGGACCACAGGACCCATGCAGTTGGAAAGTTTTGTGGTGATTATGCAGATAAACAAGCTGGAAAATTGTGTATGTTTTGTGCATGTGTGTGCACTCCTGTGCTTCCAGAGCTTGGAACCCCAGAGATAGGGGACCCCAGCTATTGGGCTGACTTGGAGACTGTGATCACTTAAGTCCTTGGGTCCTGGCTTGTCTGGGTCTCAGAGCACCCAATGATGCCAGGGAGAAGAGATAGTGAGTCACACCCAGGGTTATTTTCAAACCCTGACTCCTGTTGTGCTATCAGCTCCTGCCCACAGCTTTTAAGTTTGCAGAACCTCCAACCATCTGTATCCTTGCTGTCTGAATTTTCTTTTCTTTTTTATCCTCCTGAGATGAAGGAGGGACATATGTTGTCTGGGGACAGAAGAGTGGATATCCCAAGGATAAAGACGATGAAGAAGGCAGCAGGAGGATTCTGGCGGGCTAGTGGAGTTGGAAGAGTGTGACAGGGAAGTGTCCTGTTTGGGAAAGATAAGGGTAACCTCCTCTGAAGCCCTGGGGTGATGATTCTTTCTTCCTAGTTGTAGTTGCCGTGTAGCTGGGCATTCTGGCTTGGTCCTTATTTCAGGGATTTGGGCGGGGGAGATATCTCAGTGAAATAAATGCTTGCGTGAGTAGTACAAGATCCCAAGTTCAGACCCCGGTACCAAAAAGCCCCAAACAAACAAGACTCTTTGTAGTTTTATTTCAAGGATTTGATCTACTTTCTAGATTCCGGACTTGAGATTTAGAATTTCTACTTCCTGAACCTCTAGAGTTAGGCTTAAAAAATACTAGAATTCAGTCTCTCTGGTTCTCTTGATTTCTTCCCGTACCTCAGGCAAATCTTGGGGAAATCTGTTGAACCTTGCTGTGCCTTCTGAAGAGGATGCCGGGAGATGTTATCTGGAAGTGTTAAGATCAAGAAGAGGGGCCAAAGATAGGTAAAGACTGTGTACCTTGTGTGAGTGGTAAATTTTCAAGGAAGATGAAACACCTCCTATTTTGAGCAGTGGAGCAAAAGATGATATGAAGAAATCTAATTTTGATCTTCTGTCTTCTTTACTTTTAAT
The DNA here is from genome assembly GCA_004027915.1 of Capromys pilorides. Classification (NCBI taxonomy): domain Eukaryota; kingdom Metazoa; phylum Chordata; class Mammalia; order Rodentia; family Capromyidae; genus Capromys; species Capromys pilorides. The sequence continues at coordinate 50,660 of PVKN010000276.1, read as the reverse complement.
TTTAAAAATTTATTTATTTAGTGCAGGATCTTTTTTTTTTTTTTTTTTTTTCAGGATTGGGGTTTGAACTCACAACCTTGTACTTGCCAGGCAGGCACTTGTGCCACGGAGCTGTCTCCCTGGCCCCTAGTGCAGGATCTTGATTCACCGTGTGGATTCATAATGATCTCCTGTGTCAGCCTCCCTAGCGTTGGGATTGTAGCCATGCATCACCATACCCCGTTCAAGGACTGGCATGGTGCATCCAGGGTTCTAGAGCTGGCACAGCATGCAATACCAGGCATTGAACTCAGATCCTTGCACTTGCCAGGCAGGTGCTTAGACTGCTGAACTATCTCCCCAGCCCTGTTCTGTCTTAAAGTTTTAAAAATCCATTTTTGAGCACGGTGCGATGGTGCACACCTGCAATATGAGCACTGGGGAAGCCAAGATTTACCTTCAGTTCAGGGCGAGCCTCAGCTATATAGTGAGTTCAAAACCAGAATTACAGAACAAGACCATGTCTAAAAAACATCCAAAACAGTCCACTTTAAAAAAAAAAGGGTTTTTTTCTTTCTTTCTTTTTTTTTATTTTGAGACAGGATCTCAATATGTAGTTTAGGCTGCTGTTGAATTCACTTTGTAGCCTCGGCTGGCCTTGAACTCACAGAAATCCTCCTGCCTCTGCTTCCTGAGTGCTAGGATTACAGGTATGTGCACCATACCTGGCAAAAAAAAATGTTTGTTCTTTTTTAAATGTATTTAGTACAAGGTCTACAGGGTCTCACTACACAGATAGGACTCATAGTGATCTCTTGCTTTCAGCCTCCCAAGAGCTAGGATTACAGGTGTGCTTCACCACACCCAGTCTCAGATGCCCTCTCAGCGTATGGCCCTTGGACTCACTTGGGCTCACATACAGAGATAGCACCAAGGACACAAAAGCAAGAAGGTCACAAAGGGAGGAAGGGATAGATGCTGTTGGAGATGCCTCTGCTAGGAGACTTCTGGAACTCCTTGTTCTAGCCATGGGAAATTTGGATTCAGTGCATGGCAGGTTTAACCAAGATAGGATGTGCTCTCTCCTTCTTGGGGAAAGTAGGTAAGGGGTCTTGGCTGGGAGAGGGAGTTGCTTTGGCTTGAATAAAAGAAAAGTTTTTTTGGTTCCTAGTTTGGGTAGAATCATGTGTCATGACCCTGGGTCTAAAGGAGGCTTTTCAGCAGACAAAGTGGAGATAGGGATGTCAGACATGCCAGGGTTTGGGTATGGAAAGTATGCATCCTCAAGGTATCCATGAGGTTTACATCTTCTTCTGCTCTACAATCCCAACTGGAGTGCTTGAGTGATGGGTTGAGTATGAGGTCTTTGGCATCAGGTGCTGATGAAGGCTCTATTCATCTGTGATTCAGAGTCCTAGATTGTGTATTATAAGCTCACACACGTTGTCAAGGGCTAGTCTTAGTAAGTAGTTATCAGTGAATTGAAGGTGATGGACTGGGCCCATGTCACAAGTCTGAAGTGGGTTTGGTGTTGTTTCCTCTTATGTGGTCCTCCATGTTGGGAACATGCAGGCTGAACAGTTGCTGTTCCTGTTTGTCTCAGCCACACACAAAAATCTGAAAGCCAAATGTTAAGTTGTTTCTGTGTCCAGGATAGCAATGAGCAAAGAAATTAGGGTGGGATGGGATGGGGGTAGCGGACTAGACACTGGAGATTTAATTCCAGGTTTTTGTGCTACCATCAACCTCCCAGATTGTCAGTTTTTCCTTGCTTCTTCCACCTCCCTGGATTAAATGAGAAGATCCCCAAGTAAGTATTTGTTAAATTGCCACGTGCTGTGTAAATTATTAGTCACTACGTTCAGACTTGGTTTGAGGTCATGTGGAGGACTCAGTAATAACACCCACCTTCAGAAATCTGCCATCTAGATTGAAATTTAGAGAACCTTGAGTAATCAAAGCTCACTGAGACCCTTAGTGAAGGCTTCTAAAAAATATAAAGGAACTCTGAGCACATTTTAAAAGAGAGACAGTATAAGGAGCTCTCAAGTGCCATACCCTGACCTCCTTCACTTCATTCATTTTGAAACAGATCTAAAGCACCTTATAAATTGATGTAAAATATTTCAATATCTACCATATCTCAAAAAGATAGCACATAAACAACCATACTATCATCATCACATTCCAAACAGTCCCTTAATATAGTCAAATACCTTATCAGTGTTCATATTTTCAATTACTGTGAAGGAAGTTTTGTCTTGCGAGTCCTGACCAAGAAGTGATTGCTTTTGACTGAGGAGGTGACTGACATAGGCAGTGATATTTGAGCTTGGAAAAGAGGCAAAGAAAGATCTGAACTAGAGGAATTGTGGAGCTGTAGTCCCTCATTTTAGATGATACACTGCTAGTTACAGTACTTCAGGCAGAGGTGAGCCACCAGAATTTAACCTGTGGAAATTTTTTTGTGGAAAGCCTGAGCCTTTGTTTCTCCCCTGGTAAATGAGAGTTCTGACTCTCCCACATGCCTTCAAGTTCCAGGGCCACCCAGGAGCTTGAGGTCAGCAGGCCTGGGAGAATTCCTGTGAGGCTCTTCTCCACCAGGCACCCCCCACCCCCTCCCTGAGGCCTGTCCACAGCAAAACAGGATGCATTCAGGATGAACCTCTTTCCCAGCTTGTCATCTAATCACTAAGACCCAGCTTGGAGCTTCCGCTCTCATTCATGATAAAACCCCTCACTGTCTGTCTTTTTCCTCCCGTCCCAGCAAGAGTGTGCTGACTTCCTCCATTTCCGGGCCAGCGCTCCTCCACCTCTACATAGAGCTGAGGGAACACTTCTGTCAGTGTATACCTCTGCTTCCACCCACCCTCCTGCAACCTGTCTGAGAGGGATAGAAAGACCCTAGGAATCCTCTGCCTCACTGCAGCTTCCTGCTCTTGGACTGTCCTTGGGAAAGGGGTGGCCCCTTTCCAACAAGCTTGGGGTCCTGCCACTGCTTGGTTAATGATTGAGCCACATAATAATCACCTTGGAAAGTCACCTCTAGAGGATGGCCATTAACTAACTCCCTGTCCACTCCAGGCCTTAAAGGGACCCCATCCTAAACCCTTACCTCCCCACAAGGAGACATTGACATTCAGTTACAGGAACTTCTGAGGCCAATTAAAGTTCTGTTCCTCTGCCCTTGGCTTGGGCAAGCAGAAGTTATTCATGTTATGTGAAAGATACATGTTTGGCTTGGGTGGCATTGAAAACAGCAGGGGAGTTGAGTTGATAGGGATTTGGGCGGGCAAGGGGTGTTTTTAGCATCAGTCAGAAGGGGTGGAGGGTGTTTCCAGAAACAGATGATCTTCTGATCTCAAATTGAGAGTGTAAAAGCACTGAAATGTCCTCCCAAAGGGTCTATCATTGCTGAGGGTAGGTTGTGATTTTGTGTGTGTGTGTGTGTGTGTGTGTGTGTGTGTGTGTGTGTATGATCATGTGTGTTGAGCACAGCTGTGGGTCCCTTTACAGCAAGCTGGGGTGGGAAAGACTAAGAAGCTGAGGTGAGGGCCTCAGTGGCAGAGAAGAATCCCTTCCTCAGAGAGCATGTATCTAAACAAGCAGTAGAATTGGAAAAGGTCGTACCAGAACCCAGATCCAATTTAGAAAGCTCTAGACCACAAGCAGTTTTCTATTGTTTCACTCTGAAGAGAAGGAACCATTTAGAGCCTCATCACTAGAGGGTTTCCTAATACAAAGTATGGGAACTTGGCTTCTGATTCTTCCACTCTGTGAAAGACTTTAGGGAAGATGTTTGCTTTCTCTGTGCCTCAGTTTCCATATCTGTAAAGTGGACGAGGAGGTTACATAGGCTCAGGGGACTTCTGGGCATTCTTCTAGCTATGGAAGTATATGTTTCCACATAAGACCTTCTTGTCCATAGAGCAATGGAGGCCTGCCTTCAAATTCAGTCAATCTCAGTCACCAGATATTCTCAGTGGCCTGGGATACTGGGGGCTGACTGAGCCCGAAACTGCTACCATGTGGATTCTCCTTAGGCATGGGTTTTTGTAAAGTTTGCTTTCTCGCTCCCTCTTCATGCTTGTGTCTCTTTCAGGTGGCCCCCTTCTGACCTATTCAGCCACAAGTTAATGAATGACCTATTCCTCCTGGGTAGTACCAGCCCACAGGTGCTCCTGAGATCCCAGGCCTCTGTGGGAAGCAGGGAGGGCCTAGCCAGCTCTGGTCTCCTAAATGTCTTCTACAACCCCCCTAGAGGTAGGCATGCAGACAAGAGTCCAGGGCAGAGTGCCTGTGATGGATATGGGGCCCAAGCTCTAGTCCTTCTGCCCTATTCTGGGTGGAGTTTCAGCTCACCTATCCTCTGTACCTGGGAGGGCAATATATTCCAAGAAGTAACTTCATCCATTGAGAGTATAAAAAGCTTTATTTAATATTCAACTTAACTTTGTCTCTCCAGGGCTTCTATTCCTGGGTCCTAGTTTTGCCCTCTGGGACCACTGGGAAACTCTGCTCTTTCAGGGTTCTCAGGATATACCTCAAGGCCCTCTGTGTCTTCTCTACACTAAACAGCCTCAGCTTTTTCAAGTGTTCCTCTTGGAATTGGGTTAGCCTCCTTCCCAGCCATGTCACTGTCCCTTTTCCATGCTCCTGTTTTGTGGCCCCCTTAACTAGTGGAGACAGGAAATGAGACACAGGAAGCTCCTCACTCTCCTCCATTTGTTTCTAGTCTGAGTCTTTTAGAATGATTTGTCTATGGTCTTTTCCTGATGCTTCCAGATAGTTGTTAACTCTCCATAGTACAATCCTTTCTGATTTGTTGTTGTTTAGGTCCAGCCACTTGCCAGAATTCCAGCATACCCTCCTTCTCTGCCACTTGTCTTCATTGCTGGAGCTAGTGGGGGTGGAGAGCAGGGGATATTTTAGGAAGTCCTCCAGCCGGAAATGAGTGTAAGCTGTGCCCACAGTGGGACCTACAAGAGTGAATCAGACGGGGAGAAACACCAACTCAGTCATTCATTCCCCTAGCTGTTGATGAAAATGACAGCGATGAGTCCTCCTATTTCTTTAGTTTCAAGGGCACTTTCACTTCCCTGATCCCACTGTGTCCTCAGAGCAACCCAGGGAGGCAGATGATCCAGTCCCCACAGGGTGAGCCTTGGTGGTCCCCAGCTGAGGTCAGGGAATGGAAGGCAGGGAGATAGTCTCTCCAGTGGCGAGGATTTGGAACCCAAGTCTCCTGACATACAGCTCAGCCTGTTTTCCCCAAACCACACCCAACTGCCTTGGCTGACTCAGCAGCTTCCCTACCACAGAGGAACCTCTGCCCAGGCTGTAACTCTGTTCCCTTGGTAACAGGAATGACCTCCTGGGGAGGTGGTCTCAGATTTCCTGCCCTTAATCTGGCCTAGCCAGAGGTTGGTCTGTCTGAGGTATCAGACAGGCAGGTACCTGAAGCTCACTGTTCTGCTTTAGCTAAGGTCGGAAGAACGTGACCTCAAACATCTGGGGTGAGCAGCCCTCACCCAGCAGGGCCTTTTTAGTGGGACAAACAAAGAGGGAAATGTGGCAAAAAGTGCCAGAGTACAGCAAAAAGTATAGCATATCCGGAGGCGTGCATGAGGTGGGGCTGGCATGGTGAAAAGAGTTCTCCTACCCACAGCTCTGGGTGACTGGGGGCAAATTGCTATGCCTTTTTGAGCCTTCATTGGTCAGCTATGAAAGGAGATATGTACCTTCCTTATAGGGCTGAGTATTTGGTCCATAAATGCAAGTGAACTTCATTCTGTTACTGTTGTTTTAATAGTGCCTTCTGCAACTATGCCACTTTGCTGTTTTTTCACTGACCTGGAGATGTGCAGGGCTCAGACCTGCCACCTGTAGGCATTAGGTCTGGCCTTCTCTGTCGCTTCTCATTCTACCTTATCCCAGAAAAGCTGTCTCTGTCTGGGCCCCTCATAAGGCTCCATCTAGTTGTTGTCTTTAGCGGTATTTTTGACATTGTAAGAGACCATCATAATGATAGTAACACTAGTAGTAATAATAGTGAACTCTTTTAAATCCTTGACACGTTTAAACATACTTAGCCCCTGTGACAATTCTATAAAACTGTCGTCTTCTCCCTTTTCCATATAAAGATACTAAGTAAGGAGGGGCTAAAGGGACAACATGTCAAAGGTCACACAACTAGTGATAGGAGAAGATCAGTACCCAGGATGCCTGACTCCATCTCCTACATCCTTGATGGCCTAGATGTGCCCTTTTCTCTTCAGATGCTTGACCAAGAGGAAAAAACAGAGATCTGGGTCTCCCTGTTCTCCCCTAAGTGTTCTTCACATCTACTAGATATCAGTCACTCCTGGGCAGCCGCCTTCAGGTCTTTGTCTGCTTGCTGTGTGCCCTTACTGCCTTGGGCAGACAGACAATGCAAGGCAGGAACACAGGAAGAAGTGGGTTAGTGATATTCTAAAGTAGAGCTCCATTGTGGTGGGAGTATGGGGACATAGGAGGGAGTTGGGGCTGGGGGTTGCTTCTGCGCCAACATTAGGCCTTCTAGATTAGCACCCTCCAGCATAAATTAGGAAGGAGGAGAGTGGGGCACTGGGTGGTAGCAGGGAAAAGGGAACATGTGAATGTGCTGTCTTGACAACCAGATTACATTACTTAGAAGGTGTGGGTGGGCAGGGACAGGCAGGAGGCTGGCTGGATTAATACTTGTGATCTCTCCAGTTCATGTGGCCCATGCTCAAATTGGGAAATGTGTAGGTGGAAGAACTGTCCAGATCTCCCCACACCCAGTAGTCTCATCTCAGCCTCCTTGGGGGCTGTAAGCTTCCTTCCTGCACCTCAGAACAGGTCTGGCAGCTTAATATCTGAATTCTCTAACAAAGTTAAGCTTTTATTGTGTTTTTAGACCGTGGTGCCCAACACAGCCCTAGTACTGATGGGTGCTCAGGTACTCTAAGTTGGAAACATATAGAGCTTTAGGGGAGAGAGCAGAGAGAGGCAGAAATGGGAACTGGGAACCTTTCCAAGCTTTTCTGGAGGGGAAAGAGGGAACTGTGTACTGTGTGAAAAAGGCATGGCTTTGGAGAGATTGTTGCAGGGACTGAATCAGGGAGATGGGTCAAAGTTTTCCCTACTAATGGAAAGTCACGGCAAGATAAAGGTTCATATTGCAAAGCCCTGATGGGAGGCACATATGGTGCTGTGTGCCATACCCCAGACTGGGCAGTTAGCCTTCACTTAACGAAATCATTTTGAATTTGGTAATTCTTCCTCTGGATCTGTGTCACCGAGATTTGTATCTTGGCCCACTGCTTCTTGGCTTCCAACCTTGGGAAGTTACCCCATATATCTGGGCCTCAGTTTCCTAGTTTATAAAATAGAGATATTGGAGCACTTATTTAATAGGGTTCTTCTGAACATTCAGTGATACAATTCATTTAAAAAAGTGCCTAAATACTGAGACATAATAATGGTCTCATATATTTAGTATATTATTATTATTATTATTATTATTACATTTTTGTCCTTATAAAAACTTCCTGTTGATACTAGTGTTATATTTGTTTTGCAAATGAAGACACTAAAGCATAGGTAATGTAAGTAACTTTCCCAGTGTGATCAGTGTAAGGTCCTTGGCCCAAGGCCTGACACAGAGTAGGTACTCAATAGCTGTTAGTGTCTGTTATAAATTATTATTAATAATTACATGCAGAAAAAGTTACATCCAGTGTCATAGGTTATCATTAATGAACAGTCACTATTAAAAAACAACAGGACTAAAAACCATCTTCAGATTGCTAGCCTTTCACTTTTCTCCCTGTGCCTCCCAACCTCTATGCTTGTAGGCCTTACCCAGCAAGCTGGCCACCATTTTGGGTTCACCTCCTCTTGGCCCTCCCATGGTGCTAGTGTGAACGTTGTTACTTCTGCCTTCTGCTATGTGTTCTCTGTGGTACAATGCAGAGCTTAGGGGAGGGGTTGAGTCTGCTGGCTTTGTAAGGAGACCACTTTTCTGAGGCCCATTTCCTTTCTGTCAAAGAAAAGTTTTTCTAGATCTCAGGGTGGGGCCAGGCTCCTTCAAGGCATTTCCTGACCGGGAGTTTATATTTGGCCTCAGCAAAGGAAAGGGAAGTAGGCAAGGGGGTGGGACACAGAAGTGGTGGCACAAGGTCAAAATAACCAAGACGTTGCTGGCCAAGAGAAGGAGGCAAGAGATAGCGCATGACCCTTCTCTCAGGTGAACTCCATTTCCCATACTTGAGTTTGCGTGGTAGAGCTGGGTGCTCCTTCAGGTCAGAACTCCACTCTTAGATAGACAGAACTTGCTTTCTGTTCTCACACCTGGATCTAGTTTCCTGGTCCTATGGTTTCTATTTGGGAGCAAGATCTCTGCCAGACAGTGCAGCAGCACTTCCACTGAAAGGTGTGTACTTGGTTCTGCATCTTTTACTGTGGCAGTACCAGACAAAGAACTAGAGCCAGAAGCATGCTGTTTAGCTGAGAAGCAGAGCTTCTTGTCTATGTGTTGCCAGGAGATTCAACAGCCCTTACCATACTGCTGTGGGGAAACTGAGACCAATAGGACCCAGTGTCATGGAGCTCTCAGTTGAGTAGGGGAGAGAGACCTACAGTGCTGCTAAGATACCACTTCATTGACACAAGACATTGAGGGGTTGGTGAGAGGAAGGACAAGGGAAGGTTTATGAATTGGGATTTTTGACCTACATCTTGACAAATCAGGTATTTGCAAATTTAAGGCAAGTAGGTGTCTAGAATGTTCAGGTCCTAGGTGTCAGGGAGAAAGGAGTGTACTCTCTGCCCAGGCTATGGGCAATCAGGTGCCTGTTAGGTAACAGAGTAAGAGAGCGGCCAGGTGACAGATGGGCTCCTGGGAGAAGAAGTTGGCAGGATAGCTTAATGGAAGAATAGCTTGGAGGCTGGGAACAGGGAGGGGGAAGTAATTCATGCATGGGGACCTAGGAAACAGTGGAACATGAGAAACCTGACCATTTGATGGAAAAGCTAAGTTGGTGACTAGGTATATGTGAAAAAAGAAGAAGACAAGGATGACTTGAGACCTGCATGGTTGGTATTTTTGGAGACAACAATATCAGGAGAGCTGAGAAGATGTGCTTAGTTTTGCCGTGCCACTGTGGACCCTTTCTTGAGTTCCCCAGAAAAGAATGTGGAAGAGAAAAATAGCACCCTCTACTGAATCAGCCATTACTAGTCACACATACCTCTATTCTAGCTGTAGGGTTTTGAGCACCTGAGGCTCAGATAAGGGTAATGGCTTGCCTAAGTTTACACAGCAGTCACTAGTGGAGCGAAGGCCAGAAGGGCAGTTGGCCTGACCTTTATTGCAGTACTTTAGACCCAAACCACGACGGAGAGCAGTCACTGCTGGTCGCACATCTGCCCCAGACCAGTTCGGCTGACATCTCTCAACTCTAGGCTGGAGACGAGAGATGGTGGCATAGCATATGGTTTATTAAAGGAACTGCTTTTCCTTGTTACCATGACCTTGTCAGAGCACCTGGGACTGGCTTGGGGGTAAGAGTCCCTGGAGACAAACTCTCTAATGAATCAACTGCAGCAGAGCAGGTGACTGCTTTGACCTTCATTGTCACACTGAAGCTTTGGGGTGGGCAGGAATGCTGTTTCTTTGGCCATGCTGTTTCAATTGCTGGTCTAAGAGACCAAAGGCTAGGCTGTCTCTGGACCCTGTTTCTCAAGTACTGCAGTGGGTCCAGTACTGGATTTGACCTCATATCTCTACCTCATTTACATCATGACTGTGGGTGGGGAGCTACAGTTAGGGGGTTCTTGCTTAATTTCCATATTTATAAAAACTTCAAGCTAGAACTGCCAGCCTCTCCATGTTTTCACCCTGTGAGGTGTCCACAAACCAAAAGACCTCCACTGTTGTATCCATTCTTTACCTTATTCCACCAGGGCATTGCCAAGGTGGGCTAGGGCTGCTTGAGATATCTGATGCCCCAGGTAAGGTAACATGATGAAAAATGTCTTCTGACATTGCCAGATGTCCTGCGGAGAAGAAATTGTCCCTGAACAGGAATCCTTGTGGTAGAGACTATCTAGTATGCATGAAGCTTCAAGGAGAGAGATATGTTAGAGAATAGAGCCACATACACAAACTTGCCACCGGCCAGGAAAGACTCAGTGGCTTGATTTTGCTGCCATTTAATCCTACAGGACCTTCTGGATTGTGTGCTTCAGTAGTGCCTCATGTGTGCAGGGAAACTCCAGAAGTGTTCATATGGGCCCCAGAGTTTGGCATCCAGCTGTATTCCCACTGAGATTGAGGCTGGCATCCTAACAGGTGCAGCAGGGCTTGAGTTCTACCCTGTGACCTGACAAGCTGGAGGCCTGCCAAGGTCTAGCACTGCCAATCTAGGCCAGCTGAAACAGTGCCTTGCTGCAGTGGCCCTCCAGTGGGGTTTGGAATGCAGGATGGGAGCTATTTTGGGCTTGTCTCCCTTTCTCCCTATGCCTCCTGCCCCTGTAGGAATCAAGTTAAAGTGGCAATTCCAGCTAAGAGCAGACACAGGCACAGAGAGAGAGACTAAGTGTGCCTCACTTTCCAGTGGTCAGGACACTGCAGGCCTCTCTAAATATGTATTCAGGAAGGGATATCTCAGTGACACTATTAGTTTTCAGAGTACCCTTTCTCTATGTACCCCCTTGGAGAGGTGGCAGAAGAAGTCCCCTGCTGTAGTATCTTTGCCAAAACTGGTGCATACATCGAGAACACCTTTGTGGAAATTAGCATGAAGCACATCCCTCAGACCCCTCTGCAGCCCTGCACAAAGGTAGGTGGCTTCTTTTGGTCTAGCCTCTTAGTGTGTCCTTATGCAAGGGTAAGAGGAACTGGTAGGAGGACCTGGGGCCTAGGGCTGAGGATTATGGTCTCTGAGATATAAGGTCCCTCCCAAAGTCCAGCATCTCTTCCTTGAGAAAACTCTGACCCTGGGGTGATGAATGGGCAAAGGAAATGAGCCTTGAATCAACCTAGCATTTCCCAGATGCAGTGGTAAAGTAGCCCCTCTGCCTGCCTCCTGGCTTGGCCTCCGAGAACCTATCCTGGAAACTTGGGTTGTCACATAGACAGGGGTATCCCAGACCTTTCCGTGCTCCTCAGTATACTAGCTTTTCCTCCTGTGCTTGCTGAATATGGGGATAGCACAATGCTTATATCACACCCTGCTTGGGAGGCACCCATCCTCTAGTGAGGCCCATGGAGAAGATGCCTTTTCAATCAGGAGGCTAAGTAGTGAAGAAGACTCACGCAGTCACTGAAACTTGCTCTATGAAGCACGTCAACAAATAATTTGAATAAATCACCTTCACAAATACCCTCATACCTTCCTGCCCATTATGTGCATTCATATAAGTGCTTATTATTAAAAATTTTATCAGTACAATGTTGACAATACATGAAGTTTACATTCATCTTAAGGAGTAGGTGTGTGTACTATACAGGACATAGCTCTATACTAGTGCTTATTGCTCTCTGCTGCCCTAAGCATTCAAGCCTGAGCTGGCCCCCTGGCTATTCTCTTCAGGCTCCAGTACTGTGACTACTTAGTTGGCCATGGTTGTTGTAGGCAGGGGTTCTCTGTCCTTGGTACTCTCTAGAATCACCTGGATAGCTCCTAGAAACAAGGAAACAAATGAAACTCTAGTCTTCTCCCTAGAGATTCTAATTTTATTGGTCATGGATAGGGCTTGGGGCCTGGCATTTTCAAAGCTGCCCAAGAGCTAAAGGAGGAATGGAATGGCATCCCCAAGAGCAGTAACAAGGGATACTTTATGTGGGCCCTAGTAACACAGCCCTGGGGCCTGTTTCTTAACATGGCCTCCAGGCCTGTGCTGGACTCTGGTTAGAGAAAGCATGCTGAACTCAGGCTCTCTTTACAGCCCATTAAGTGAGAACAAGGCACAAGGACCTGATTGCCCAAGTGTAGTGTGAGGAGGACATACGTGGCCTGGGGGGAAGGTAGGTGACATTGGTTGGGTAATGTCTTGCCTCCTACAGTCTAGTTGCTGCTTTCTTCTCCCAAGATTTCTGTGCTCACTTTATTACTCGCACAGATCTGTGTGCCTTAAATATCGTGTCATTACAAAGTTCAGCTAGTCTTGATCAAACTAGTCCTCCCTAAAATAATTTTCATGTGCAGCTTTGCAGATAGGAGAAGGCTCCAGCACATCCCCACTGTAGCCATAATCAGAGAGGTTGGCAGGAGAGTCGTTAATCCCCATTGTGTGGATATGGAAACTGCAATTTAGAGGAGGGAGCTAGTGGCCTAAGATGACTTATGCAGTGAGAGGAAAGCTGGCTTGATTGGAAAAAAAGGATTTTTCCCCAACTTGCCATCTTTCGGCTTTATTACATTTCTTTATTGGGAGATGTTGCTGCCATTTTCACAGATCTGTAAACTCTACCTTCATTCACATAGTGTTTTTCAAAATTAGAACTCATCTATTTTGGCCCTACTCCTTTCTGTGTGAAGAGGATCTCTGCTATGTGGTCCATATAAATGTACATGTGGGCATTGTCATTGACCTCGAAAGCCATATGCTCAGCTGTTCCTTCTTTGACACTCTCTCCAGGAACCTGTGGGTATGGTTCTGAGGTTTCATTTTTCTCTAGAACTTCCTAGGATGCCCTGTCCCCTGACTCTTAGGTCTCAGATAATCTGGGCTCCTCCCTAGGGAGGGAGTTGGGACTTCAAGCTCCTTGGAATCCAGTCTGTGCCAGATGAATGCTGCCACTGGCCTGCCCTGTCACGTCACCTTAGCTTTGACCAGAGCATGGCATGGCATGCAGAATATAGTAGTGGAAACTTCTGGCAGCCATGCCCTGGAATCTGCACATCTGGACACAGGGGTGAGGGCCAAGAGCCACACATTCCTACCTTACTTGCCTCATCTTGCCCAGTGTCACTCTTGCTGCTGGGCACACAAGCCAATTGTCTGTCTGGGCAGCCTGGGCTCCAGCTTCAGGGGAGTTGACTCTACTATAGGTGGGCATGAGGTCACTCCTGGCCCAGTTAGAGCAGGCTGGGACTGGTTAGAGAGACAAAGGCAAACTAAAGTTCAGCCCTTAATCACCAAAACATGCCCTTCACTGTTCCCTCTTGGAGGGAGCCTCAGGGCTTTCCAGGCTTTCATGAGATATGAAATACTGTATACTGTGAGGAGCTAGTGTCCCTCAAATCTTATTCAGTAATAACCCATCACATTCTCTAGATTCCTGCTAAGGAGGGCTGCTGGAGAATTCATTCTGTGGTCCTCCTCCAAACTCCCTTAGTCCTTTGTCTTTTGGAGCAATTGCAGGCTCTCTGAAACTTCTGCAGCTGCTAACCTCACTTCCTCTGAGCCACTTGACTCTGGTTCTGAGAGTGATGCGGGTGTAGCCTTTGCCTAGACCTAAGGGCAAGGCTAACTGGACCTTGTTCTCCACTTGCTCTTTTTCCTCAGAATCACAGTTGGGAGGGAGTGAATTTGTTGAGTGCTTGCTAGTATGTGCTAAGGGTTTTTGTTTTGGCTAATATTTCATTTAACGTTCTCAGAACTGTAAGAATTGGAGGCAATGACCCTCCTTTTACAGAGGAAAATCATGGAGGTGTAAAAAGTATACAACTTGCCTAAGTCAAAGCACTATGCACTAAGGACATTGGCATTTTTTTTTCCATTTGGGAACTGAAGAATGAATCCTGGCCTTTGAGTTATACACCCAACCCTTTTTCGTGTTTTTAGCTTAAGACAGTCTGCACACACACAACTGTCTTCATTTTTAACATTTTAACAACTTGCTAAGTTGTCCAGACTGGTCTTGAGCTTGTGATCCTCGTGCCTCAGCCCCCCAAGGGTCAGGGATTATAGGCATGCACCATTGCACTTGGCTAGTACCAATATTTCAGCCCAGACTTATGACCCAGCTGGCCCGAAAGCAGCAGCAAAACAGTTTGGGGACTTAGAATTGGCTCCTTTGAATCTAAGCTCCCTGCTTGTCTGGAGTCAGAACAGATGGACTAATAGAGTGGAGTAAAGTAGTGAATGTGAGATTAAAAGATCAGGGCTATAATCTCAGCTGTGACACTTAGCTCTGAGTGACCTTGGAATGGTTCTGTGGATCTCAGTATGCCATACTATACTTTAAAAAATAACGTAGAGTCCTAGCACAGACTGATTAAATTAACCTTTTGGGAAGTCCCTTCCCCTAGGAGTACTGGCATTTTAAAAAATCCTTCCTAGCTAGTTCTAATGTGTAGGTCTAGGAGTAAGAATCACTGAGCTATGTGATTTAGACCAGCATTCCTCAAACCTTAATGTGTGTGCAAATTGACAGAGGACCTTACTAAGTGTTAATTGTGATTCAGGAGGTCTGGGGAGGGGATGGGGCTAAGATTCTACATTTTGAACAAGGGTCCATGTGATAGGCTGGGACCGCACTTTGAGTAGCAATGTGTTGGAAGGCTATAGGTAATAAAGAAGTGCAAGGTAGGGAGAGAGGCACCTTTTTCTATTCTCTACCTCTCGCTTCTTCTGCCTCTAGCCACAAATGGGTGAAGCCTGCAACAGCTTCAAGAGTGTGTTACTAATGTGTGGCAGACTGACTACATTTAGGGGTCATCATCTCCTTCCTTGCCCACCCGTCTGGAAATTCTGACCTGGTCTATCTTTGGTTATTTTGTTCTAAAGACAGGAAAGTCCAGCTGGGTGCCAGAAAAGGAGATTAAGAAAGTGTCTTTTCCCTGGGTGTGGCGACAACTGGGGACGGGGAAGTGACGTGGCTTCTGCTCAACTGTCCTAGCAACACTGTCTGGTGCTCCAGATCACCCTGCCACTCTCCCCCAGGCTTGTTTCATTGCCACATGCAGACCGCCCCTGGCCTGAGAAGTAGATCTTTTCTCAGGCCTTCATCACCCCTTCCAGATGAGCTGATGTATTATTAGCAGGGCTCTGTTAGACATGTTATGGAGCTCTCAGTGGTCCTGCTGATACCTGAATCATCTCATAGGTAAGGCAGTTGCAGTAAGATAGAACATGTACACACTTGTGTGTGCGCACATGCACATAGGCAATGTGTGCACAGACTGAGGCTTCTGGAGATGCGTACAGTTGTCTGAGCCCACATCTAACTTCATGAATCTAAGACTTGGGCAAACATGGCTAAGGCTATACACAGATACTAGGGTGGGTGCCAACCTGATGCATGCACTCCTGGCAATCTAACTCCTATCTTTTCTCTCTTCCCTACTCCAGTCCTTGTCAGTGTGTGATTCTTGAATACTGTAGGATCGCTTCTGAGTGCCTTCCACCTTGTTCTACTCTTCCTCTTGTGTGTACTCACCTGGCATCTCTGAAGTAGTTTCAAGTGTCCTTTATCTCTCCGGTCCCAACTGCCACAATCTCTTCTGGATTTCCTTATGAGTGGAGCACTGGAAAGAGAGAATACTTCCTGTCTTGGAAAAGTTCCACCAAAAGTTCCTTGGATCCCACTGGTCAGCAGGGCCAGGCAGGATACTGGCTATAGACACTAAGGAAATGGAGCAAGCATCGAGGGCAGGAGTCTAGCCACAGAAGCTCTACTGAAGCCAGAATCTTTCTCCTACCCACTATACAGTGCAAGGTCCATGCTCTCAGCCCCACTGGTCCTTCACACCACCTGGCTAGAGAGCAAACATCTGCCTAGGAACTCTGAGGCCTTGCTTCTGGTATTCAGGCTACTCTAGTGACCATGAGGGCCTCTCCTGTGGCTTCAGTCCAGCTGCACATCTCTACTGAGCCTGGCAACAGAGCCCAGCTTTGTGCCAGGCAGTCCCAGAGCAGAGACTGGAAGCTATCCTAGCCACTGGCCATCAAAACTCCTGCAGGCCAGTGTTGCATCAGCACAGTGCTCATCACGGGACTGTGCCACAGGTAGGCTGAGGCACAGAGGAGAGCCAGGCACCATTGATGAGTGGCTGGAAAAGAATACTGGGGAAGTTGCTGTCAACAGGGCAGCAAACTGGTACTGGAGTCCAACTGAACTCAGGCTTCAACCCCGGCACGACTACTCTTTCAATTGCAAAGCCATAGATAAGTCTCTTTCCTTTCTGAGCCTGTTCTTGTGTTTGTGTCTGTCCTATGAGGGGAGTGAAACCTTTGTAGATGACTGGTCTGGCTACCAGAATACTGGATGATGTTAAGTATGATGATAAAAAGCTAAGGATTTCCTAGCTTTGCTCCTCGACCCCAAGTGATTCTGGGAGTTACTGCTGGAGTTGAGTTCTATCCTCCTGACGAGGGTGCAAAAGTGTGGCATGGGTGGACAGGCAGGACATGAAGCTCATGAACACTGTGGCCAGGATAGGGAGCACACAGTGTCTTCTCTGAATATGACCTGAAGCAAAGATGCCAGGCCCTCTGGGCTTCCCTTGCCATGTTTGGGCTGCCAAAGCTTAATGTGCCTATCTGCTGGGCAGTGAGGCAGCACATGCCCAGAGGGCACAAGCCCTTGCTTAACCTCATATTTTCTGTGTATTTATTCCCCATTCTGTTCTAGAAGCAGAGGCCAGAAGAGCATGTGAATGGCTCCGAGCTGCAGGATTCCCTCAGTATGCTCAGCTCTTTGAAGGTAAGGCTACTCAATTCCTTGCCCTCCTTGCTTCTAAGTCTCTCTTTGTCCAATGGGCAAATCAGATCCTTTCTTCAACCATAGTCAAAGCTGTGTGCCTGGACTTCCACACACCTGTGCAGAGCATCTACTGCTGCCTACAATGGCTCTGTCTTCTTTACTGGGTTACTCTCGGCAGCTTCCACAAGCTCTGGTGCCAGCTATGTCTTGGAAGGCCATATCTTGCCCGGGACCACTGCAGTGCTAGGATAACCACTCATGTAGATGCAATGTGAAGGATGCTCTCTAGAATTATGTACCCTGCCATCCCAGCAGGACCTCATTTTGTCCACAGTGATGACCTCTCTTCTCTTCATTTTTATTTAAGAGTTTTTAATATCTGTTATTTCCTCTCCTGTCTTCTGCATGTCTACTATACTCTGACTTTACCCTCCCCTCACTGTTAATCTAAGCAGGTGGGCATATTCAGTGTTCACTTCCTAGTCTTCATCTTAACCCCAGCTTGCAAAAAAACAAAACAAAACAAAACAAAAAAACCCCGCAAGTGAGTACTCCTTCCTCTGGTTTCTGGAACATTGCCCTCTCTTCATGTCCTTTCTGCTGTGCTCAGTCTCCTTAGCTGACTCTGCTTCCTCCAAATGGTATCTGAATGTGAGGATAGTCCCACACTCTGCTTGGGTACCTCCATTCTCTCAGTATACCTTTGCCATGAGATCCTTGTCCAAGTACATCTGTACTCTGACGACTCCGAAATTTCTGTATCTATACCTCATCTCCAAGTTCTCACTTCATCTATTCAACCTCCACTGTGGTGTCCAATAGGCATCTATGACTTTAGTGAGTCTAAAACTGAACTTCTGGCACCATCATCTACCCCTCACGTTCCATTTGCAGGAATCACTCTTCGCTTATTTTTCCTTTTCTGCCATATCTAACCTTCTGCAAGGCCTTTCTCTTTCTTGAATGTCTTCAGTGGATTTGCTTCTAACCACTTCCACACTGCGTTCTGCGTAACCCACCTTCACTCCTTGCCTGCACTAGTGCCCTGGCCTTGTTCCTTGATCTCTGTACCTCTGCCTTTGCCTTCTATACTCGTGTCTCTACACTGGGGCTACAGGGATCTGGTGGTCAATTCTCTACTCTAAACCCTCAGCTTTTTGCAGCACATTCAGAGTGAAATTAACCCACATGCTCTATTCTGCTTGTCAAGGCTGCATTTTCTATTTTCTATGTGTGACTCTTCCACTATGTTCACTATGTCGCCAGGCTTCTCCCTACTCCTCTTCCTAACAGCTTTCTCCTTCCTCAGAGCCTCTATGTTAGTGCTACTTCTGCCAGAAATGTGCTTTCTAGCTGCATATTTTCTTTTTTCCTTCTTTTTTTTCTTGCCTGCCTTCATTCCTTCTTTCCTTCCTTCCTTCCTTCCTTCCTTGCTTCTTTGGTAGTACTGGAAGTTGAACCCAAGGCACTCTACCACTGAGTTATCCCTAACCATTTTAATCTAATTTGATTTTTTAAAACATTGGACAGGGCTGGTGAGATGGTTCAGCGGTCTAAAGCGCCTACTTAGGAAAGCTTAGGCAACTACAGGGACTGTGGTTCGATCCCCGGCACCACATGCTGTGCCAGCCCCACCCCCAGGGCAGGCTGAGCCGGCCATTAAAATAAATAAATTAATTAAAGCAAAAAAACAAAAAAACCATTGGACAGTCTTGCTAAGTTGTCCAGGCTGGCCTTCAACGCTTGATCTTCCTGCCTACGAGTAGCTGGCATTACAGATGTGTGCTACCACACTCAACTTACTTCCAGTTTTCAGCCAGCCTTTTCTCATCTTTCAGGACTCAGCTCAAAGACACTGCTTCAGAAAGGCCTGTGCTGCTCAGACCCTCTTTCCAAGAAGCCCCCATTCCCACTTCCACCAGACTCTGTATACCATCTTGCTGGCTGATGTCTTTCATTGTATTTGTGATTGAGTTTTCTACATTGTATGTTATCCATTTCCTACAAAGTGTAAACTCCCTGAAGGTTGAGGCCATTATCTTCTTGTATATTGCTATTTACACAGTATCTGCCATGAAATAGTGTCAGTATGTGTTGAATGGGTCACTGAATGAATGAGCTTGTTTTATCAGTAAGGCACAGAGCTGTGGAGCTTCTCAGATTCTCTGTCCTCTCTGAACTTCCTTGTTCCTATCCCTTGCACAGGTCCCAGGAAGCGGGCTCCCCCATTGCTCTGGACAATAGAGGAAATTGACAACTTGTTTGGCCACATGTAGTTCCTTCCTTGCTCCCTCTCTATTGTTCTCATTTTACTTTGGACCAGGGAGGGGTTCCCTGTGTGGGCAGCCCAAGATTGAAAGGAGACTAGAAGCACTCAGGATGCCTTGCCAGTCACCCAAGGTTTCTGGCTGTGGTTCCCCATGGGCCTATTTCCTTGACCAGTGGGGTCCTCCAGTTCAGCTTAATCCTTCTAGTCTTAGTCAAGTTTCCCCCACTGCCAACACTGATGTCCACATTCCCCCACCATCACCTGGCTTTCACTCTTCCACGTTGGCACTAGCCTTCTGCTTTTGCTTTTCCCTAGCCTCCCCTTTCCAGCCCAAGGACTGCAGGGAATGAGTTTCCAATCTACTTCCAGACTCATCTTTCTTTCTCTCTGACATACAGAAGGTTCGTTTCCCTTGGACCTTGGCTCTGTGAAGAAGGACCACAGTTTTCTGGACGAGGACTCTCTTGGAGCCCTGTGCAGGTAGGGGGCTGAGGGCCAGAACTTGGAAGCCAAGAGCCCAGCTTGGGACTTCATCTTGAAAAGAACAAACCCTGTACCTCCTAACAGAGGAGGAGCCCAGTTATTAACAAGGTTCTTCATTCAAGTTATGTTGCTCCCTGTTTCCTGCATTTGTGACAGCCTTGCTTACCTAGTCACTCTAGCTATAAACCCCAGATCTGAACTTGATTCTTTTCTCTGCATTCATATTCCCCAAACATTATCAGACTCATTCTCTCTCTACTTATGGCAGCCCATTCTTTGAGGATAAACCATGACTTCTTGGTCTATCAAACTATGCTTCTAACTGTCTGTCTTTGTATTTTACTCTTACTCCCTTGGGATCCATCCTCTTTAGGGCCACTAGAAGCAGATATTAAAGCTCCAAGTGGATGCTTGTCTGTTCAAAATTTGTTACTGTCTGCATACAAAACTGCAAAGCTTTATTAGCATGACACTCAAGGTTCTTCACCATCTGCCTTGACAGCCCTGATTGGCCTCCGTTTTGCCTTTTGCCACTGGTCTTTTTGCTGGCCATCTCTCTCTCTCATTTCAGGCTCCTGTGCAAGCCTGTGATAGCCAGTCCTGTTCCTTTCACCCTTGCAATCTCATTTCTGTCTTCCAGGAAGCCTTTTCTCATTGTGTTCTCTTCATAAAAGTTCTTAGTCCCATTGTCTTGTGCCTGTGCCTTTCATCTGCTCTGTTCTTGAACTCATTGCAGTTCTGTAATAGTATATTTTCATATCTGTAGGCTTCTGTAAGACAGAAGGCCATAACCTCCATATTTCTGGGGGTTGCTAAAGTGTTCAGGGACAGTGGGTCTTGGGGAGAAGATTTCAAGGCTTGATCCTAAGAAGTATTGGGTAGGATCTTGAGAGGGTCTTAGCAGGCTATGGGTTTTGGGACGCTTAGGTGAATGCTTTCATTTTGTTGCAGAAGGCTGATGACCTTGAACAACTATTCCTCGATGCAGCTGGAGGTTCATTTTCAAAGCAAGCAGGTGAGTCCTGGTAAGCGATGTGATCCTTGACCTGTAGTACTACAGAGGAAACCCATGACTTGTGCCAACTACTCATGAAATTAGCTGCGGTATTGCAGGGACCTGGAGTACCTTGAGAAGAGCAGAGTGGCCTGGGTTGGCTATACGAGTCCCCTATGCTGTAGGCTCTGTGAGGCTATTGGGCTTTGCGAGCCTAATCTCTAGGTGGGAGTGCGGGAACAAGTGCTCTGGCTATTGCCTCACACTGTGCCCTCAGCCCACCTCTCCCTTCTGGGTTTACCAGTGAATTGAATTAAAGATGGCTGTTCCTCAGGGAAAGCCATCTGCTCCCACTACTTGGAGTTTTGTATTTTATTTTATACTTTTTAATTTTAAAGAGAAAAAAAACAAAATAACAACAAAGACAAAAGAAAAGAAACAAACAAAAAACAATAAAGATGATAGAGAATTTAAAAATATGATAGGAAATTGACAATGGTTGTTTTATTACAAATTGTTATCTTCAATGAAGTTGCTCAGATTATCTGATGTAAGAATGCACGATTGATCAAATATTAACTGTTCCTTTCAATAAACCGCTAGAAATTAGTAGCACTATCATCTTAGCTATCTTGTATGTGTGAATGTGTGTGTGTGTATGTGTGCATGTGTATATATTTACCTTCCTTTTCTCTTTCTCCCCTCCCAATTGTTCTTTCCTTTTGAAAGAAGATAAACATAACAATGAAACCAAGTTTCAAAACAGGTTAGTAGGACAGTTACCATAGTTGATACATTGAATATTGGGTCTTCCTGGTAGTTATTCAGAGTAGAAGATATAGACATGCTTTCTTGTCAATAGAATATTAGCCCAAGACTTTCTTTCTAAAAAACTTTTTTTGTGTGTGTGGAACCGGGGATCAAACTCAGAACCTTGCACTTGCCAGGCAGGCACTTGTGTCCCTGAGCCATCTCCCTGACCTAAAGAAAGAAGAGAAATTAGCTGTATAACAATCATAACTACCTATATATGCATATGCTTTTTCCTTTTTTTGTTTTCCCTTTCCACATCACAGTTTCTTTTCTTTCAAACAGTTCACCACTTGGTTTTTAATGGTCATGATTCATTGAATAGATGACGGACAAAATAATGCAGTAGATCATGGCATGTGTCATTTTAGAAGTCAGGATCCCCACACTCCCACCCTCATGTGGTCCTACCCTCCTGAATTTCATTTTCCCCACCCTGTAGTGACTTGGGGGGATAAATTAATGATCTCCAAGCATATTTCCAACTCTGCCTTTCAGGGAATTTAGGCTTTCTGACCCTGTTGTTTTTAGGGTACAGATTTGGTTGGTTTCATGTGAGCTTTGCCCAGGAGAACTCAGTCAGTTGGGCCTATTGAGTTGCCAGAGCCCTGGTTTGTGATGTAGGATCCCCGTGGTGCCTGGTTGCTACTCTGCCACTGACTGCTGTGTGACTTGGGAAAGCTCCTTCCCTTTTGTGGGCGACAGAGGAAATGAATTAGAAAATTTAATGTCCCCTGCACTTCTAGTAACATTGTCATTCTAAGTCTAAGCACATTTAGGAGGCTCTGTCCCTGACTCATGTATAACTATATGACTTTGGACAAATGGTGTCACATGTTGGTGTCATTTTTTCCATCTGTAAAATGAGGGCTTAGATTAATTAGGTAACTGTTACCATACATTTGGGGCTATGACTCCTTTAGCACTTCAAGAGCAGAAAGCAAGGCCCTTCACTTCAAAGTCCCCCAAGAGTTTAGAGGCAGAGATGGATCACAAGCTAAACCTTGGTGGCTGGACATCTCTGACCCCTCTCTGTGGTGCCCTCCCCAGAATGAAGGCTCGGAAGAGGAAGAGCAGTGCACCATCAGCAGCCCCCGGGCCTTCCAGCGGGAAAGCAAGCGCTGGTCTCAGGTGGGCTCCTCTGACCTGCTGACCCCGCCAAGCCCTAGCCTACCAGTGGCCTCTAGCTGTGAAAGCGTCCTCACTGAGCTTAGTGCCACCTCACTGCCAGCTATCATTGTGAGCTTACCACATGAGCAAGTGAAGCTGCCCTTGGCAGCCTGTGACCCCTGTACAAGTGACCAGCCCCTCCTCAGCCAAACCCAGAGCCAGGTGAGTCCCCAGAACAAAGCTAAGAAGCACCATACCCGTAGTTTCCTCAAGCATCTGGAGTCCCTGAGGCGGAAGGAAAAGGGTAACAATCAGCGAACAGAGCTGCAGCATAGCACAGCCACCTTGGAGAAGGCCACGAAAGCCTCATCGTTTTGCAGTTGTCGTGGCTTCCTCTCAGCTGGATTTCACAAGACTAAGAACCAGGCAGCCACTTCAGCTGGTAGCAGTGGTGGTGAGACTCGGAAGGCATGGGAAGCTTGGCCTGTGGCCACATTCCGGCATCCTCAGCAGGTTTATCGGGGTAACTACTTGGTGCATGTGCCCAGGGACCATAAACCAGGCACATTCCCTCGTTCTCTTTCCATTGAGAGCCTGTGTCCGGAGGATGGGCACCACCTGGAAGATTGGCAGTTGGGGAGGCCCTGGGGCTATGAAGGACGTCGGGGCTCCTGTGGCTCAACAGGCAGCCATGCCAGCATCTATGATAACTTGCCAGAGCTATGTGCTGTTGAGCCTATACCGGATGGGGTCAAAACTGAAGAACGGGAGGGTGGAAAAAGCTATGCCCACCTAGACGACATCCTCCAGCATGTGTGGGGCCTACAGCAACGGGTAGAGCTCTGGTCTCAAGCTATGTACCCTGAGCTAGGGCCTAGAGATAAGGAAGAAGAAGAGGAGGAGGAGGAAGAAGAGGAGGAAGAAGCCACTTCATCAGTAGAAATAGCCCCAGCTGAGGTTGAAGATCAGTCTGAGGCTCTGATCCCAGCAGAGGCTCCAGGTTATGGAGAGTCTAGGGAGAAGGTCCAGGAAGAAGTCCAGCCAGGAGTTCTGGCTCAGTCCCCAGCAGATGCTGGACCACTGGGACAAGCAGAGGCAGAACCCCAGGACTATGAGCAAGAGACAAACTCAGATGGAGAGCCCACTTCTGCCTCCAGTCTGTCTGTGAAAGAAGCACATTCCATTTCTGACACTGTGGCCTCTGCCAGTGAACTTGACAGCAGTGGAAACCCCATACATGAGGCTGGAGCTGCAGGGCCCCTGGCAGGACTCCAGGTATTAGTGCCCCGGGAACGGCGTGACTCAGGAGTCGGAGCCTCACTTACCAGACCCTGCAGGTAAGATTGGGGGAGAAGGTGAGAGTGGGGTCTCTGTTTGTCCCCTCTCCAATTTCTTAGTCGCAAGACCCAGGGGAATGTTTTGGAAGCTAGGTGATCACTTCTAAGCACCCAATTTCAGGAGGGAAACAGAAGTATATGAGACCTGGAAGTTTGCAATATTAGCTCAGAACCTGCCCTGATGTGGCCTTGAGGACATGGAAGCCTCTTTTCCATTTGGGCCTTGATGTCTTTGTAGATGGAGGGTGTTAGCGGCTGTAGTCTCTGCCCTGCAGCGTTGCCACTGAGAGAATAGCCCCTTTGCAGTAGCTTGCAATTGACAGAGGAATGGCATGGCTGGGCCTGAGGTCAGTGCCACCTCCTCCTCAAGAGATACTTGGCTCAAGGCAAGACCCAGCACTTAGGACCCCTATAATTTATATATATCAGAATAACACATCCTTTTCTAAGTGTTCACCAAATTTCTTCTTTGACTTCTCCACCCTCTACGCCCACCAGGAAGCTTCGCTGGCACAGCTTCCAGCACTCCCACCGGCCCAGTCTCAACTCAGAGTCGCTGGAGATTAACCGGCAGTTTGCAGGCCAGATCAACCTCCTGCACAAGGGTTCACTGCTGCGGCTCACGGCCTTCATGGAGAAGTACACCGTGCCCCACAAGCAGGGCTGGGCCTGGTGAGTTGCTTCTAGGCCACAGTGGGCAGCACCAGGGAGGACAGGAAGGCAGAGCCCTCAGCACCATGGAGTGGTGTGCTGTGCCAGGAAGCTGGAGGGGCCGCATGAGGGTGGATATGAGAGAGAGGACCCTTGGTCCTCTAGCTATTCTTTCGCTATCTAGCTCCATTTTGCCATTGGTGAGATTGTCCAGCAAGGTAACTATCTTCATGCTCTAGATAAATACCCCCACACCCCCACTTGTCCAGATTCCTTTCTAGCCTGGTCCTTTCATATTCTGATCCCTCATCTTCCAGGCTCATTAGCTCACCACCCTCAAGCAGCCACATCTTTTCCAGCAGTAGGAATAGGTGCCCTTCTCTGCATGTGCCATGCTTCTTCCTACCTCTCTGCCTTTGCTTATGTTCCTCTCTCTGCCTGGCATGCCTCTGTCTTGCTTCTTCTCTGGAAGAAGCCCCTTGTCCCTCAGCAGCCCATTGAGTTGACACCTCCTCTTCAGAGCCTTCCCTGACCCTCTGGGTATGCTCCACTCTCATGTGTCTCTAGGTTCTTGACTGACTACTGGCCATGTGATTTTTCACTGTCTGTTGACACCCTTATCTCCTTGACCAGACTCAGAGCTGCCTGTATCTGTCTGTGACTCACTCATGCTGGGCCATCTGAGTGTGCAGTGCATCTGGACTCAGCGCTGTGGTGTCTCCCTCCCCACTGCACCGTCTCTTTTCCCCCAGGCCCTGAGACCATAGACAGAGTCTTTACATGCTCTCCTTCCCTCCTTGCTTATCACTCTTCCAAACAGGCCAGTGCCCAAGTTCATGAAAAGGAACAAGACCCCAGACTACCGGGGACAGCACGTATTTGGGGTGCCTCCCCTCATCCATGTGCAGCGCACAGGTCAGCCACTGCCTCAGAGCATTCAGCAAGCCATGCGCTACTTGCGTAGCCAGTGCCTGGACCAGGTGAGCACTGGGGACAGGGGCTGTGGAGAGATGATACGGTAGTAAAAGGCCCAGACCAAGGGGCTAGGGACAGAGCGGATCTGCTTCCCCCAGTTTGGGTGGGCCACCAGAGACCTCCTGTCCATGCAGCAAGAATGGAGCCTGGAGCCCACCTCTGGGGCATTTGCTTTCTGGCTCAGGCTCTATTTACTTGATCTGCTGGCAGCCTGCCTTAGCCTTAGGTCAGCTTTTCCCCCATCATCTCTAAGAAACCCATCTTTTGCCTCTGCCCCTAGCCCGTAAAAAGCCTTTGCTTTGGTCTTGCCATTTATCTCTCACCTAGCCTAGTAGGAAAATCCACTAGACTTTGAAGTCCTATGGTGGGCAATGCTCACAGTCCCCCTCCTCCCCCTATGTCGCCCTCTGTCCCTGTTCTGCATGAGCCAGGTGGGCATCTTCCGCAAGTCTGGTGTCAAGTCCAGGATCCAGAACCTGCGTCAGATGAATGAAATCTCTCCTGACAATGTGTGCTACGAGGGCCAATCTGCCTACGATGTGGCTGATCTGCTCAAGCAGTACTTCCGGGACCTGCCGGAACCCATCTTTACCAACAAGCTCACCACCACATTCCTGCAGATCTACCAACGTGAGTCACCTGTATCTCCCTCCCTGAACCTACCCTATTCACACTCTCCCTGACTCTCAGGGCTTGTAGCTGACAAGCCTGGGGACTCGACCCATGAGCCCCGAAGAACAGCTCCTCTCTAGAGCTGGAAAAGCACTTGGAAAGACCAGTCTACCCCTCCAAACCCACTATATGGACAGGTAGACTGAGGTCCTGAGGCAAGGAAAGGACTATGGTGACCCTGCATATTAGGAGCAGAGCTGGATTGCTCCTTCAGAGGCCTCCCAGAGCTGCTCTTGGCTCACCTGGGGACTGCTGTGTCTGTGCATTTTTGGACGCAGGAAGTCTGCTGCTGGTGCCTCCAGAGAAGTAAGCAAGGCCCTTTCACCCTTTCCTCCTCACAGTCCTCCCCAAGGATCAGTGGTTGGCAGCAGCCCAGGCTGCCACTTTGCTTCTTCCTGATGAGAACCGAGAAGTGCTACAGACCTTGCTCTACTTCCTCAGTGACATTGCATCTGCTGAGGAAAACCAGATGACAGCTGGAAACCTGGCAGTGTGCCTGGCTCCCTCTATCTTCCACCTTAATGTCTCCAAGAAGGATAGCCTGTCGCCCAGGTGAACTGGGGAAGAGCATGGCACCATTAGATGTGGGGCCTTTGGTGGCTGGCACTTCTATTTTCT
The DNA here is from genome assembly GCA_004027915.1 of Capromys pilorides. Classification (NCBI taxonomy): domain Eukaryota; kingdom Metazoa; phylum Chordata; class Mammalia; order Rodentia; family Capromyidae; genus Capromys; species Capromys pilorides. The sequence continues at coordinate 24,102 of PVKN010000276.1, read as the reverse complement.
GACCTTGCCACAAGGGGTCAGCCTGACTTCAGGCATTGGGGCTAGCTGGCTACTGTTGATAAGGGCCTTTGTAAAAGATAGCAGAAGGGCTGGTGAGATAGCTGAGCAGACTAAGCACCTGCTTAGGCAAGCACAGAGACTGGGTTCAATCCCTGGCATCAAATACTGTGCTGATCCTACTCTTGACACTATGAGTCTGAGCTACATAGTGAGACCTTGTACCAAATACAAATAAATAAAGAAAGAAAGGAATAAATAAAAGACAGCAGATAGTTTTGTGGTCAGAACAGGCAAACTGGCTTCCTAGAGCTGGAAGATAGCTTGTCATCCATCTTGTCTTGTGCTGGGGTACCATATTCTTCTGTCACCATCTCCCTCCAGGATCAAGAGCAAACGCAGCCGGGTTGGCCGGCTAGGCCCTCGGGACCTGAGTGAGAACATGGCTGCCACCCAGGGCCTATCACACATGATCAGCAACTGCAAGAAACTTTTCCAGGTGACTCAGTCCAGGCCATGGTGCCTGCTTACCAGGCCATGACCATCAGGCCTGACCTTTGTACCCCAAGTTAAGAATAAGGCCCACCCTGACTCCCCTCAAGCACTCACTTCCAGTACTTCTCCCTAAAGTTTTTCATCTACTTCATTATCCTGAAAAAGAATCCGATAGACCGTGGAGTCTCCTGCTCCCCAAGCCCCCCAGCCTAATGTATGTATTCCTTCTCAGGTGCCCCAGGACATGGTGGTACAACTGTGTGGCTCCTACAGTGCAGCTGAGCTCAGCCCTCCTGGGCCAGCCCTGGTTGAGCTGCGGCAGGCACAGGCTGCTGGGGTGAGCCTGAGCCTCTACATGGAGGAGAGTGTGCAGGAGCTGCTGCGTGATGCTGCTGAGCGCTTCAAGGGCTGGATGAGCGTGCCGGGGCCCCAACATACAGAGCTGGCTTGCAGGAAGGTGGGTGCTGCATACCCATGGCTGCCATAGGTAGGCCTGGGAGGGGCATGCTGCAGGCAAAGGGGCAGAGAGCCAAAGGAAGCACCCATAAGAACTGCTCTGCCAGCCTCACCAGGCCTGGACTGGATATTTGGAGAATAGAGATTTTGAGAGCTTAACATTAAGGGAAATAAATCAGACACAGAAAGTTAAATACTGTGTGGTTTCTCTGCTATGAGAGGCTCCAACATATAAATAATTTGAAGAGCAACCTAAAAGAGAAATGGTAGGAAATAGGCAGGTAATCTCTGTGCATTTGGGAAGGGGATCTGGGGAAGTGAGGGAGGGAAGGAGCACAAATGAACAATATGTAATACGTGACACATGATATTTTTATATACCATTTCCCCAAATGAATATAATTATTATGTATTACAAATATATACTATTAAAAAAAAAAAAAAACAAAGAAGAACCAAATGAGACCAAGGGACCTCACTAAGGAATCACCTTCCAGATTTCTCTTCGTAAAGCCTCATTCCAGACAGTTGCTACCTTCTCTCCCTATGCTAGTGAAGCTGAGCCTGAATTTCTACCTTTGTGCTTCTGCTTATGCCATTCTGCTCCCTTGAATTGTTTGCCTCTAAGCATGACATTTCCCAGGCCACTCTTAGCCTCCACATCTAGGGCCCTTCCTCCATTCAGCATTCTACCATGGACTAGGGTTGATGTGCTTTCTCTATACCTGTCTTCGTTCTGGTCATGCTCTGTCTTGGAGAATGGGCGTACAGGTTGGTGCTGTGTGAGACTGACTTGGGTTAGTGGAGGAGCCCTACAGCTTTCTCTTGCTTGGCATGAGCAAAGGGAGTTCCTAACCCTGCAGTTTGAGGCCTTGACTTGGAGTTCTCCAGCTCTGACCACTGCCCTGTCCCCACTGCCATGGCTTGCAGGTGCCAGATGGGCACCCCTTGAGGATGTGGAAGGCATCCACTGAAGTGGCAGCCCCGCCGGCTGTGGTGCTACAGCGTGTCCTACGGGAGCGGGCACTTTGGGATGAAGACCTACTTCGGGCCCAGGTGCTGGAAGCCCTGATGCCAGGGGTGGAGCTGTATCACTATGTCACCGACAGCATGGCGCCCCATCCATGCCGCGACTTTGTGGTGCTCCGGTGAGGCCACCCTACTGTCTTAGGAGGATTCCAGAAAGGGGGGTCAGAAGCCAGCGCTATGAATCTGAATGAGTGTTCTCTCCCCTGCAGGATGTGGCGCTCAGACTTGCCTCGTGGGGGGTGCCTGCTTGTTTCCCAGTCCCTGGATCCAGAGCAGCCTGTGCCAGAGTCAGGGGTGCGGGCCCTCATGCTTACTTCCCAGTACCTTATGGAGCCCTGTGGCCTGGGTCGTTCTCGCCTCACTCACATCTGCCGTGCTGACCTCAGGTACCCGGCCTGGGGTGGCCTGCCCCACCTCCTTGGCCCTGACTGCTGCCCTGCCTCTGCTCTATGCCATTGATACTGGGGGTGTCAGGGTGGGCAGATCCCTTGTTTTTCCCTGGCAAAGACGTGGGGGGTAAAACCTGTCACTCATGCCTAGCTTCTTCTGATTCCCCAGGGGCCGTTCTCCAGACTGGTACAACAAAGTCTTTGGGCACCTGTGTGCCATGGAAGTGGCCAAGATCCGGGACTCCTTCCCCACATTGCATGCAGCTGGTCCTGAGACAAAGCTGTGAGTCTCAGGCTGGCATTGCCCAGGTCCCCTGACACCAAGAGAGTGAGCAAGAATGGGAACAGAGAGACTCCTAGAGACTGTTGCCGGGGCAGAGTCAGGTTGTGCCAGTTACTTGTCCCTCTTATGTTCTCATGCTCCTCTACATATACAGGGGCAGATAGAAGTTAGGTGTCTCATCCACACTTCACTTTCATCTTCAGTGTAAGAACAGAGTCATGCTAGCAAGAAAACCATCACTGCCTGCCACATACCTACCAACCCTCACTCATTCCAAAGCCCCAATGGCCCACAGTGTGCAGGGAAATGGAGGTAGGGAACAGCTATCTGCCAGGCTGAGAGGCCAAACCACCCTGGCAGATGCGAAGGCTCTTTTGAGGATGGACAGGAGGTTCTGATCCTGCCTTGAGCTGGCTTTTCCAGAATTTGGACTAGGGTGAATGTGCACTAAGGGCAGAACAGAGGGAACCCCCAACCACTGTTTATTTATGTGACTACAATGCCAGTTCTTATAAGGCTGACTTAGAGTGGGCACTGATGAACCCTTCACAGCCCACATGACGATTTGGGCTACTTTGGGATATAAGGGAGGAGAATCTTCCTTTCTGAAATCTCAAGAGCCCAATGAACCAGCCTCCTCTAACTAGGGCTCCACGCTTTGGCTGCCACTCTCTAGGGTCCTGGCTAGCCTTTGGCCATGCACTGCCATGTCTGTAGAGACCAAGCAAAAGCACAGCAAAAGAGGGAACTGTATCTGTACCCCTGGCCGTTTTGCCTATCATAGTGGGCTGATATTAATAGCCTCTTTCTGAGGCAGAAACCTGGGACAGCAAGATAGAAGGGCACATCTTTACCAGTTAGAACTTGACCTCTCCTATTCACTGGCCACTGTGAGTCATATGGAAATTGAAACAGTTCAAAGCACACATGTGTTTCATTGTCCTTTCTGCTAAAAAAAAAAACAAACAGAATGGGATGGGTCCCAAACACTATTCTAAGTTTTAAGCCTGTTTCATTTCTACTCATAAATACTGTAAGTCAGAATATGTATGTGTATGTGTGCACCAGGATATATATATATATATATATATATATATATATATATATACACATACACACACACATACACACACACATACACACATACATGTACTCCCCTGAGCGTATTATAATCTCTGGGTGGGAGCAGGGCCTGGAAGGCCTCAAAGTAGGACAATTCTGATGAGAGTAGAGAGGTGGACAGCAGGATACAGCAGGATCTCGCAGCACAATAAAACACCACTAGAGTTGCATACTGGTCTGTCATTGTCTTTTTGTGGAGCCAATGGGCTGGAGACTAGGGATGAGGTTCCAACTCAGGCTCAGATGTCAAAGGTGGTGACCATTCGTTGCGTCCTCTCCTGAGTCCTAGCTAACCACTGCCAGGGCTTAGGATAATGCCAAAGGATGAATGGGGAGGGTCTCAGTGCTTGTCTTGGGAGGTGATTTGGGTGAGAAGAGGCATAGTGTGGAGAACCAAGGCTTGTGCGGAAGGTGTAAACCCCCTCCAGGATCGAGCCGAATCTCAGTTACTTTTTTGTTGCTGAGACAAAATACACAACACCCAAAGTTAAAAGGGGCCGGATTTATTTTTTGGCTTACGGTTCATAGAAGTTTCAGTTCGTAGTTGGCTGGCTCCAAAGCAGGGTGGCATGGCAGGAGAAAAGCAGTTTAAGGTAAGCAGAAGATCGAAAAATCAAGCAGAAAGTGACCACTCTTGCTCTTTTTTCTATCCCTTATATTCTACTGAGGCTACGTACCCTTAGGGAAGGTAAGGAAGGTGGGCCTTCTCATTGTCCACACAACCATGTGAAACTAACCAGTGGACTAGTTTAATAACCACACACCCTTAATCCCAGCATCACATACTTTATGTCCAGCCACCTGTAACTGCATGAGGCTTTATACAAACTGAAAGAGTTATATCACTAGGATATATAAACTTAATGAGAACACCACCTACTTTTCTTCTGGCCATGTGTCATTATCTCAGGTAGTTGTATAGCTAGTAACTTGGGTGGCCTGATGACTAGTTAACCCAGCTGCCTGATAGCAAAGTGTGTGCATGTAATTATTCCAGTGGGTGTGGAGTTGTGCCTCCAGAGGGCCTACTATTACATGGATTCATGGGGACTGCACCCTGTCCTTTAAACAATCATAGTGGGCCACAGGAGTTCTAAGGGAAAAAGAGTCACTGGTATGGGGATGTCCTACAAAGAACCACAATATCCAATTAAAGAAACTTAAACAGGGGATCATCCTATAGTATTTAAATGATATTTTTATCTGCAGCCCAACTTTGGAGCTATCTGACCATAATACTCTCTAAACTCACAATGTTCTATCTAAAAGGGAATATAAACTCTCACAGAAAGACTCAGATTTCCCATCAGTGAGTTAGATACATTCTTACACCAAGCAAATGATTCAAGGACTATCTAAGAACTGGATCCAGGCTACCTGTGATCTCAGGCTCCCTGCCACCAAACAGCAGCTTCAGTTCTTCCCAGGAATAGCTGGCTTTTAGTGAACTGAGATATCCAAGTTTGGACTAAAGACAAAACCTTTATATGTGGCTATCTAGAGTCCTGAGTCTAAGACAAAATGAATGGACAAAAGTGACTGACAATGCTTTTCAAGAAATAAAACATGTTCTCACTCAGGTTTCAGCACTAGCGATGCCCAGGTCAAAAAACTCAGACTGAAACAAATAATGCTTTTCACTCTACATTCAGGAAAGAGAGCAATTACACCGGGTATCTTGACCCAACAGCTGAGATGGAAGCCCTGCCTAATGGCATACATTTTTTTTAAAAAAAAGTTAGAATGGCTGCTGATAGTCACCCTACCTGAGAGCAGATTCAGCTACAGTAATGCTAATAGAAGAAGCCACAAAACTTTGGAACAAAAAGCACAAGTCCTGACTCCTCATCAAGTTAGGACTATTCTTGAGACAAAAGGTTGCTTGTGGTTGACAGAGGAATTGCTTGCCAAGTACCAGACCATGCTTCTAGACATTCTTGAAGTTACCAGAAAGACACTACTTAGTCCTGCATTATTGACACCTATTGGCTCACAGGTCAGCCAGTCCTGTACAAAGGTGATTTTCCAGACTTTTGCAAGCAGAAAGGACATCAGTGACCTTCCACTCCATGACAAAGGAGGAGGGGTTTGCTAATAGAAGTAGTTTTGTACAAGAAGGACACCAAAAGGCACGTTATACAAATGTCAGTTCACAACAAGTCGATGAGGTCAAACTTCTCCCAGAGACCTCTGCTCAAAAAGCAAAGCTCATAGTCCTTACTCAGGCAAGAAAATATTTACACAGATTCTAAATATGCCTTTCTGATGTTATATATCCATGCAGCAATCTAGCAAGAAAAGAGTTTGATAATAAATGATCACCTATAAAACATAAAGAAGAAATTATACGGCTCCTGAAGGCAGTCTGCCTTGCCACACAGGTTGCTGTCATTTATTGCAAGGGATGTCCAGGTATGGGAGTGAACATATATAATCCCAGTGTTGGGGAGAGGGAAGGCAGGAGAATTGCCATGTGTTTGAGGTCATCCTATACTACCTAGTGAGTATGAGGCCATCTTGAGCTACATGGTGAGAACCATTCTCAAAAATAAAAACAAATAAAGTGCCTGTCTGGCAAGTGCAAGTTCCTGAGTTAGATCTCTGGTTCCTCAAAAAAAAAAAAAAAAAAATAATAA
>PVKN010000276.1:0-17595 GCA_004027915.1 Capromys pilorides | reverse complement strand
AGACCTGAGACTCCTCTTCAGAAAAACTACAATACTATGATGGGGGGGGGGGTGTGGAGATAAGTGAATCATTAATGACCTGGAAACATTAAAATGTACTCCTAGTCCTGACAGAACCATTAAAACCCTCAGCAAGATGAATGGACCTTATGACAAGGAAGAATTTAAAAAAAGGGCTTTGGTGGCTTTTGGAACACTTATTGCTCCTTCCATGAGTTTTTAATTGTCCCACAGTGTCCCACATCCTTACTAGAAACAGATTTACTAGTAAAATTAGGGACAGCTCTCCAACTCTGGCATAGGCTTTGAAAATAAAATACCATCTCCATTCAGCATGGAGACCTCAGTCCTCTAGAAAGATTAGAAAGGCCAATCAGACACTAAACTGAACTCTGACAACTTTGCCAAGAGACTTCTGCATCTCAGCTCTGATTATTACCAACAATGCTCATAAGACTTTGAAACACCCCCAAACCCAGGCTAAATATGAGTCCATTTGAGATGCTCTATAGGAGGACTTTCCTATCCTCTGACATGGTAGTAGACATGGATGCCATAAGACTCTTACAGTATCTTCTTATTCTGGGCCATGGAACATAGAAATAAAACTCCTTAGAAAATTTCCCCTAAATAATAGCACAGAAAAATGATGACTCTAATTGCTGGATTTGTCACAATCCACTTTTAAAGACAGACCAGGAAATATTCTGATGTGCTGCTTCTCATAATTGGCCTCTGCCTCCTCAACCTAATGGTAAACTGGGTCCATTTACAGCTTCAAATATCCACTTTTAAGCAATGATCCAGACTCCATAGCCCATGACTCTCCTGAAAGTTCATCAAGCTTTCTCCCATTGATCATGCAGCTCAACAGTTCTTAACATATAGGCACTGTCTCAGTTACTCTTCTCTCATTGCTGTGTCAAATGCCCGACTCTCAGAAAGAAGGAAGGAGAGGTTTATTGAGCTCATAGTTACTGGAAGTTTCATTCCATACTTGGCTGGCTCCAACGCAGAGTGGCTTATGGCAGAGAGCAAGCTTTCCTGGCAATGGCAAAGAGCAGAGTCAACGCAGGGACAAGCAACTCAGGAAGCTAGTCAGCCTCTCCCCATCCTTACATTATAATGCAAATTAGCTGCCCAGGGCAGGTGCAACATCCACACTCACAATAATCAATCACAAACTCCAGAAGCCGTCCCAAGACTGACTGAGGCTTTTGGGGGGGGGGGACACCTATATTCAAACCATAATGGGCACTAACTCCTTTCTCATTGTCTTTAGATAAGTTCTTTCCAGCTCAGTTACAGAGCCTCCACATTCCAAGGTAGTCAGAAAGCACATAATCCCCAATAGGTAGGGCCCATAGCGGTGATAGCAAACCTTTTAAACTGAGTGCCCAGACTGCAACCTAAAATCCACTTATTTATTGCAAAGTTCCATCCCTGCAATTGAACCTGAATACTATCTGGCCATGCAAAAGCTCAGACAAGTTACAGCTAATGAGTTGCTGCTTTGTGACATTATTGCCTGTTGCCATTATTCCTTTCCAACCATGTGTATGGTCCCTATGTGTGCTGTTAGCTACTGCTCAGCAGCTGGGGTGATGCTAGGGTGACATGGCTCCTGTGCATACAGAGGTCTGCATACCCAAGATGGCATGTGTGCCATAGGTCTTCTACTGGTAGCCGATATGTAGCCTTTTACCAGCAGAGCAGCTATAAGAAGAAAGAGATTTCTACTCCCTCAGTATCTCATCATAGAGACCTACAAGGGTTATATCTCTCAGGAGAAGATGAAGTAGGAAATTAGGATTGGGGAAAAACTGGTCAGACAACCAGGTAGATCTAGTTCTGCCACTTTTTAGTAGTGTGATCTTATGCAAGCTACTTGGCTCTCAGAACCTCAGTTCTTTCACGTGTAAAATGAGTACAAGATGGCTTAGCTTGGTGGAGTGTCACGAAGATTCTGTGAAATGTGTGTGATGCACCTAGGGCAGTGCCCAGCACAGCCACGGGCATAAAGTGAACTTTTAGTGACTGTTTATTGTGCTGACTCATGCACTCCAAGCCCTTGCTCTAAGAGGGCTCCCCAGGCTCAGTATGCCTTGCTCTACCTTGTCTAGCATCCTTCAAGCATCAGGCAGCCTTTCCTAACCAACCTACCTCTGAGCTCTGAAGCATTGTTCCCATGGATATTTGCGGTACACATCTAACTTCAAGTATAAGTGAGGCTCCTGGTCTAGGGTCTGTACATCAAGAACAGGGAGCAGTGACAATCACTTTCTTGAGCCCAGAGTTAGCACAGGGTCTTATAGAGAACATTATGTGGGGAGAAGGCTGCAGGAATCATTGAGGACAGCAGAGCTCAAAGGGGATCAGGGAAGGGTGGGGGAAGGTGCCCAGTGCTGAGTGCCTGCTTATGCAGATGCCATGTATTTTACCACACATAATGTCCTGTCAACCTAAAACTTTCCCATGAGGTGCTACCACCTTCCATTTTCCAGATGAAGGTATGTCAGGAACCTGGGACTTCAGCTCAAACTCTCAAGCCTGTATTCTTTCAGCAGCATCCCAGCATAGAGGCAGCAAAGACTCCTCCCTCCTGCTGGTGGTTTAGGGAGTGGGGCAGATGAGCAGAGGGAGCCAAGAGTGGCCAGTACGATCTGTTGACCTATGTTTGCAAGAGGGTCTTAGGGAAAGCTAGGTGAAGAGAGTCACAGCTATGATGAAAAGCCACAGAGCTGTTGGCAAGGACGGTATTCCACAGAGGCTGGTGTGCTCTTCCCCAATTCACCACACAGCCAGTTGGGAGTTGACTTTCTCTCCCCTGCCCATGGGATTCTAGCATAGTCATGAAGGGCTGTAGGGTAGTCTTGGGCCAATGGTAGCCCTCTGATACAGGCAGGTGGTTATGAGCCTGGTACTGAGCAGAGTCCCAGGCTACATATGAACTTTCAGGATACCAGGTACTTTTACTTTGGCAAATCCCTTCCTCCATAAATAATATTAAATTTTATTTTATGATGACATTTAAATAATGACAAGTATTAGCCTAGCTATATTAATCACTATATACTGATTATTATGATATTTATCTTTTTTTTTTGTTTTGGCTTTTAAAGGCAGAGTCTCCCTATGTAATTCATGTTGGCTGTGAGCTCACTATGTAGTCCAAGCTGGTCTTGACCTTGGGGAGATCCTCCTGGCTCAGCCTCATGAATGCCAGGACCACAGGTGTGTGCCATCACACTGGGCCATCTTTTTTTCTGATCTCAAAATGAACACACATTCCTGCACCCTAGGTGCTGGGCATCCTATGCCTAATAATAACTAAGCCCTGACAGTGTCTACGAAAGAGCAAGAACATCACTGTGCTGAGGAGAAAAGGCACCAGGCTGGGTGGCTGGAGGCTTGTCACACCACTTAGGCTGCAATTGGCACATATGACTGTACGAGCACTCCCTACCTCCTTTGCCAGAGTGGGAACATTCCTTATTTCTCAGCCGCATGGCTGCTAAACTTCCTGGTCCAGAATCCCTGCAAGCAGGATCCCGTCAGGGCTTCTAAAGGGCTCCTATAACCCTGGGCAAGCTCATTACTGTCAAATGAGACCAGTGTATGACACAGAGGTCCCAACAGGGAAAGAATTAAGCATTATATGAGGAAGTTTGTAGAAGAGCCCCAGGGCTACCAGCCTTTGCTCCTGGAGAGGAGAGAGGCTGAGGCTGGCTTCCTTCCAATCAGAACTCCTGGAGTATGGAGCAGCTGAACTAGTGGCTCCAGCTCACCCATGAGTGAGAACACATTGTCCAGGTTACAGAGAACTACCAGTACAAACAAATGCAGGAAAAGGTTGTGCCGTGGCCTGTGACAGTTTTATGATACAGCACATCAGAGGAGATGAGGAGTGGGGGGTAGGAGCAAAGGCGTGGGGTGCTAAGAAGGGAGACAGGTCAAAGGCCCAAACCTTATTCTTAATCCCTCAATGGTATGGGAAGCTGAATAGCCCGCTACAATACCATAAAGTGGCGGTCCTCATGAGCTGAGAACCTGCACTGTTGGGGCTAGAGGAATGAAGAAGGGCAACAGGAGGTCGCTTGCAAATGACTTCATGTTGCACAGTCTTCTTTGATCTCAATCTCACGGCAGCCCCATGTGCCTAAGCTTTATAGGCCAGTGAAACTGATACTTGGGGAGGGCTAAAGTGTGCAAGGAAACACAGGAGATGTGCCAAGTAGCAGAGAGGGTTGGAGAGAGATGAGAGTTCATCCAAAGGGGCTGCTGCACAGGCAGCATGGCTTCCATATAACACTTGTGAGAAGGCTAGAAAAGTGGGCACAACCGCAAGAAGACAAAGACAGTGTGGGGAAGATGGAGAGGGATGCCATGGAGAACAGTTTGAGCTACATTTGGGAGTTGGGAGAGCATAGGCTCTAGTCTGGTGAGCTTAGGCAACTGGGTCAGCAAGGGAATACAATGCAGGGAGATGAAGAGGGGAAATGAGTGGAGTGCAGAGACCCTATTAGCCCAGAGAGAGATTTTGTATATATTATTATTATTATTATTATTATTATTATTATTATTATTATTATTATTATTTGAGCCAGAGTCTCCCCATGTAGCTCAGGCTGCCCTTGGGCTCACTGTGTAGCTCAGACTGGCCTCAGACTGCCAGCAATCCTCCTGCCTCAGCTTCCCAACAGCTGGAATTACAGGCATGTGCCACCATATCCAGCAAGACTTTCAGTTGAGTTCTCTAAGATTTAGGCCATAGGGAGCGATTGAAGGCTTTTGAAGAAGGAAAATTCATTTGATGTCTAATATTTTGGACAGCTATTGAGACATTAAAGGAAGGATCTGGAAGGTTAATGTTTTGTAGGTCTATTAGCAGAGATCTCTTAAACTGGCCATTTATGTTTTACTTGCGCCACATGAATTGCCAGAAATAGGGAAAATACTGAGTATTCTCTAGTTTGCAAGTGGGGCCACTGGCTGGGTAACTACTGATGCATCCGCATGAGCATCTATTAAAAGTTTAACAGGCTTTCTCCTTATATTGGCGGTTAACATAGGTTCTCTCAAGCTAAGAGGCAAAGACTCATGACCACTTCAATCTGAAACTTCCTCTGACTCCATCATGAATATTTTAAGAAGAAGGAAAATTCATGATCCTGATGAAGGATCAACATAAATCTCTGTAGATGTCCCTGAAGAACAGGAGTTCTGTGTAATGCCAGGCCCTGGGTTCAACCTGCAGGGGCACACATACAAACACACACATACACACACACACACACACACACACACACACACACACACACACACCCTTCTACAAACCAGAAGCCACATAAATCTTTCCTTTGGTATTTTGTCTCAGCAGTGAGAAAAACAACTAAAATGACTACAAAACGTATTAATGTATAAATAATAAAAAAGATGTGAATTCTGATACAAATAGTATGCAATAAGTATATATGAAAGCAAAGTAAAGGTATATATTCATTCGAAGTGATTACTGGTTTAATATATACTAACAACTATCTAGAGGCTAATATAAGTTTCATGATAATCACACACATGTACATATAGGTGCACACACACAACAAAAAGACACAAAGAAGCCAGGTGTGGTGGCATATACCTGTTGCCACAGAACTCTGGAAGTCTGAGCCGTAGCACTGCTTGATTGAGCCTGGTCTTGGCAACTTAATCACTTAGCACAACCCTGTCTCAAAATAAAAAAATACAAAAGACCTGGGACTGTACTCAGTGCAAATGCTCTGGGTTCAGTCCCCAATAGTGAAAAAAAGGTGCAGAAAAAGAAAAAGGAATGAACATCCCTACAAAAAGTCAATAAAAACACAAAGGAATATAGTAGGAGAGGAAAAGAGGGGAAAAGAAGACAAAACAATGCACAAAATGACAACATTGGCTACACACTAAGTATAGCAACTACACTTGAATGAACTTAATTTTACAAATGAAAACAAAGAATTCCTTGGCCATTTCTTTCCTGTGGGCCATAATGTAGAAAGGTGATTGCCTGTGGGGGAAAGCAGGTGCTGCAGAAAGCTGGGGAGCCGCCTGAGAGCCCTTGGGGTGCAGCTTATGCAGAGCAGAGGAGTGCATGTCTTGCGGTGATAATGAGCCCCACACAGGCTCTGAGGGCTCTTTAACTCCCAGTAGGGAAATGTTCTGGGTTAGAGACCCATTCTTGCATGGCTGAGCTTGCGCTCATAGAGACTACCTTTTTCATGCTGACCACTATAGTCTGAATGATGATGGCCCTTCCCAAATTCATGTTAAAACCTAACTCCCAGCACAGCAGTAGTAAGGGTTATGGCTGTGATACCAAATGGAGCTGTAAGGGCCCTGCCCTCTTTAGGGGGATTAAACTCTTATAAAAGTTTTCAGCTTCAAAGAAAATGTATTCTTCTCCCTGCATCCCTTTTGGCATTTAAGGGCATGGCACTCAACCCCTGTGGAAAACCCAGCACAAACAGGCCATCTCAGACATAGAGAACAGCCTTCATGGGGCATTAGGCCTCCTGGCATCCTGATCTTGTACTTTATAGGCCCCAAAACTGTGAAATATAAACTTCTATTGTTTATAAGTTGTTTAGTTTGGGGTATTTTTTATTAGCAGCACACACTAAGATAAAATACCTATTGAATGCCTTTCTTAACTATCCTTCATCTCCAGGGTACTTTCCAAAGGAAGGAAGCCACTTATAGCCATCTAATATAAGAAGTCCTGAGAGCTATGTGGTCAGTGAGACACAACATCACGGCTGTGAGGGTGAGAAGACATAACAGATTAGAGTGGAGTCAGGGGCCTGGGGAGAACCAAGGATGGCAATTATCTGGGCCATAATTATTTTGGAGGGCCTGGGAGGGCTGGCTTGTGTACAACAGCAACCTCTAGAGTTAATCTCTAGAAATGCATGTGGTACATTTTCAGTTAGGTATAAAAGGTCCTTACCTGTGTCTCTGGTGAGTCCTTTTGTGAAACATTAATTTTCTCAAGAACTCCATTTGCCCTAAAGTATCTTATTGCCTCCTTATAAGATCAAGTCCTCTAAAAGGGCCCCGCCAGCTCATCAGGGCCTGAGGCTGCTGGTACAGCAGGTGACAGTGGGAATTGTTTTGTGCATCACATTTACTCAGTGGAGGCATATCTGCTTAGACCAAAAGTGATGACCAGAGCTTTGGTCACCTTTGTTAAGGAAAGACTTGGTAACATATGGGCTAGGGTGAGGGGAAGGATGGATGTCTCTCCAGGTCTGACCAGTGCATTAATGGGATCGTAGAAAAGTGTGATACTTATATGTAGGGTGTTCTGCAGCTGGGGGCTTGCTGTGTCCAGCACAGCTCTTAAAACTCAAGCAGGGGATGGTGGAAGATGAAGAAAACAAGGATTAAGATGCAGAACGCTGAGATCAGGTGGAGCCTCCTCTCCTGGTGGGAGAGAACTGTCCAATGACTGCAGTTCATTTATTTATGACTTGGGAAGTTAAGGTCAGTTGAAAGCTCTCTGCCTAGCAGCTTAGTTTCTTGGCTTGCCTCAGGAGCCTTGAGTTCTCAGATCAAACAGCTTGCTCACATGGCTCACCTGGGGCACTCCATGTGCTTGGGGCTCGCCTTGCTTTAGCCCTGCCTGTGTGATCCATCTCCAGCTCCAGTCCCTCCCTGCAAGGGCTGAATGTTCCTTACTCATGACTGCCGGCCAGTGGCCAGAAGGCTTGCACTCCAAAAAACTTATCATGGCCTCTTCAAACCTGAGTTTTTCTGGGCTTGGTGCCATTCTGCAATGGCTATTGGTTTTTGAGTAAATGGCCCTTACTTGACCTCTTCCCAGTTGAAAAGCTGAGCACTCCCACTTTTCTTTGATTCCAAAGGGCACATTTCTATCCCTACTCAAGACTCATCAACACCAGGCCCCATGCAGAAAACCTGGTGCTCACAGGTTCTTAGTTCCAATATGGCTCTGAAAGTCACATAGGGAATGGGCATGGTGGTGCATGGCTGTAATCCCAGCACTCAGGAGGCTGAAGCAGGAGGATTGCTACAACCTCAAGACCATCCCAGGCTACAAAGTGAGCTCAAGGCTCACCTGTACTATATAGTGAGACCCTGTCATTAAAAAGGAAAAAATAATGAAAGTCTTGGGGGAAATTAGAAGGGATCAAGTTGTCTAAAAGAAAATGTGAACATAAAAATGGGATACCTTGTATTATGACAGTGGAGATAGTCCTGAGCCCCCCTAGGAGGTACCTGCTATATTTCCTTCTCCCGCAGCTGCTCCCAAGTGGTGTGCAGCTAATCATAGCTATAGAAGACAGTTCCAGGATGTGACCAACTGACATAGGTGTAGCACTTCGGAGATGTCGCTGTTCAATGAATAGGCACTGTAGCAAGTAGGTGGGCACATGTGAGAGTACTAACTCCTGGTTTCTCATCACTGGTGAGGGGTGTGCATTTTAAAGAGGTGTCCTTGTGAAGATAGATGATAGATAGGATAGGGACCTGATTAAACTGAGATAAGTTCTGGGAAAACTGGAACACATGGGAAAGAAGCTCAGGGAAGCAAGACCAGAGGAGCCAGAGAGCAGGAGGGCAGGAATTCTGTTCTCCTGACTTCAGAGTCCTAGATAAAAATGACAAGAATGTTGTTTGGAAGGGAAGGACTTGGGTAAAATGAATTATGCCTGGGGAAGTTAGGATGCAGTGAAAGTCTGGCCCCTTGACATCAGAGGACTAGCTAAAAGTGGCAACCACAATGTTTCATTGTCAGGTACCCACTCAGTAGCTCCCTGAAGTCTTTTTATAAGCAGACTTGGGTGCTTCCATGGTGCCTTGCCTTCTTGGTTGGTGAGAGCTTTTCTTTGTTCTTTTTAATGAAATATTCTTGGTTCATTTCCCGCTGCTATATCTGTGGCTTTCATCCTTTGTGGTCTTCAGGATAAGACCAAGGGAGGAGGATTGGTTACACCATGAAAACGAAGTGTTTCAGCAAGGATGAACCTGCAAGGATAGAAACTTCATGGCCTATGGCAGTTGTGAAGAGCCTTTCTTTTGGAACAAGTGTATTACCAGATAGCCTCTTTCTACAGGTAGTTTTCAGGTTCTTTCCATCTCAAGCAAAGGTGAACAAAACAAGCAAAAATGGTGGCTAAGTTTATTGGTGGTAAATGTCAAAGGTAAGGCAGAAATTGGCTCTGCAGAGCAAGCCTTGACGGAGTAAGAGGGGAAAATAATTAAATTATACAAGAGAAATATGAGCTGGAGGTACTTCAGGGTGGGTCATCATGAAGAAAGCTATGATACCAAGCTCTTCACGGTGTCCATGTCCTTCCATTCCCTCCATACATTATGGGAACTGACAAGAAGTCCACATATGGGGTTCTGAGAATTATTTGGCCCGTGTGTCCCAGAATCTTGTAATTAACAGGTCACACTCCCCAGTCAGCCTTGCCATGCCCTACCTTCCCATCTCAACTAATTCTTTAAAACCCCTTGCCTCATATTCCCATTCTCAGGTCCACATTCTATAGCCCACACTCTTTTTTAAACATGTATTTATTGAGCACTTATTATACATTGGGATCTGTACCAAGAGTCAAGGTTGAGCCCTCAAAGAAACCCATGTGAATATTAACTTTGACCCTTTTATTCTACTTTCTATCTTTTTACTATTTTATAACTTTGAAAATCAGAAGAGAGAAAAAAGGTTCATCATGGAGATAGAAATAGGCCAGGGGCCAGGGGCCAGGGGCCAGGGGCTGGACATCTTGATGCCTTCTATGGATACAGGTGAGCCCTAGGTCTTTGCCTCCTGTCCACTCGAAGGAGCTGCTGACAAAAGTTCATAGGTGTTAAGGTTTGTGTCTACTTGTCCCCTCAAACCTCATGGGGTGGACTTCTGGAGTTTGTGGTTAATTCATGATCAAGTGCGGAGGGGCGGGGGAGAGTGCTGGGGAGATAACTCAGCGGCACAAGTGCCTGCCTGGCAAGTGCAAGGTCCTGAGTTTGATTCCTGGTTTCGCAAAAACAAACAAACAAACAAACAAAAAAAGGTAAGAATGATCCAGTGCTGGGATTATAGGTGTGAGTGCTGCTGAGATTATGGGTGTGAGTGCTACACCAGGCCTGTGGCAGACAGCTTGAATGCAACAGAAGGACGACGGACTTGCTCTCTGCTGCCACTGTTGTTGCTACTCTTCCCTTTTGCTCTTGCTATTTTGCTGTTTTCCACTACCATGAGCGATTACCCTCTGCCATGTGCCACTCTGCCTTGGAGCCAGCAAAGTATAGACTGAAACTTCTACAAACTGTGAGATAAATAAACCTTTTCTTCTTTAATTTTAGGTGTTGGATATTTTGTCCCAACAACAAAGAAAAAGTACCCAAGACATTGGGGAAACCCAGAGGAGTAGAACCTGACAAGTGACAAGTATCCTGAGGGCCAAATAGAGGTCACATGGCCTAAGAGTTGGCTCACCTGGGCTTTGCCATGAGCATTCCTGTGTTAGCATGACACCCCTGCCTCATGTGGCCCCTACGCTTGTATGGGGGCTGCAGCCTGTCTCACTGACAATAAGTGGGAGTGACTACACTTGCCAAAGCTACATAGAGTAGCTCATGTAATATACATCATCCCAAGTTCATTAGCTTTACACACAGAATCTGGGGCATTCTGAATAATTTCTGACAAAAGTTGCCATATATTTGCTTTTCTTTCTCATTCTCTCTATTCCTGTTTCCTAATGCCTCTTTCTCTTTTCCCCCTTACTTTCATTCCCATCTGTTGACCCAGCACTCAGTGAGAACTGGCAGGCCCTGTGCTAGGTCTGGCCCTTGAATAAAGGTCAGACTGCCTACAAGATAGTCAAAATCCCATGCAGAAAAAACAGAGGTTCTATACATGTTAGAAATTGAAGATGGGCGTGGTGGCTCACACCTGTAATCCCAGCACTTGGGAGGCTGGGGCAGGAAGATCAGTGCAAGTTGGAGACCAGCCTGGGCTACAAAAGTGAGCTCAAGCCCTGCCTGAACTGCATACCGAGATCCTGTGATAGGGGAACACATACCTGAGTCTAAATGGGAGTGAGATGGGTAGTGGATAGGTTTCCAGGAGAAAATATAGCCTGATAGTCTTGAAAGGTAAGGAGTAACTCACCAGACAACATGGAGGGATAAGGAAGGCATTTCATTTGGGGGAACAGCATGAGTGAAATGAGGGGCTAGAGGTGTCTGCAGGTGCCAGATCATAGAGTCACATATAGCAAACCGAGTCAGTGTTTCCCAAACTAAGTTCTGCTGAGCACTATGTTCTATGAAAAGATGAGATATAAGAGGGTCTGCTGTTAAAGAAGGGGGCAATAGGCTTCTTCTAAGGTGACTCCTTTTCTTTATAACCCCATACACATTAACATGGTTATATGCTAATACACTTTCCAATAAAGATGCCTGTTATAGTCAGAGTTTGCAAGGGAATAGATTTAATACAGCACCTAATTTGTAGGATTATTTTATAGCATTCATCCAAACAGTGAAATATGGAAAAGTGCAAGAGATCTGCCCATGCCCTATAGACCCAAAGAATCCAGCTGAGGACCTAGATCCCAAGGCAATATCCCACATAAGTCCAGCTAAAGACCTAGAGCCCACGGCAATGTTTGCCATGAGTCAAATATCTCATGAAAGTGTGTATCATAGCTCTTCCCTGGGGAGGCCCAAAGGTCAGTGGTGCTAGAAACTCTTCACCAGCAGGAGGAAGAATCAACAAGGAAGTGATGTTCAAGATAAGAACCAGAGCTCCCCTGAAAAGGACTGTAGCCATCCTCAGTGACAAAGACCCAAGCTCCTCCAGCGATGAGGAAAGTTGAGCTCATATCAGGAAAATCAGAGTGACAAGCTTCCCCAGGAGAATCAACAGCACTACCATCTTGCCCTGCAGTTCTGCTTTTATGCTGTTGGCAACAATACTCATGGGGGGCTTCCACACCCAGAACCACACTGATTCAGTTCAGCTGGATATTATAAGTTCCCTGTTAGTTAATCTACCAAAACATCTATTTTTCTTTGTTGAGATGAGAAGTTCTTTAATATATTTTCTCTTAGAACTCCCCCTTTTTAAACCATCTCATAGTGTTTGGGAAATGTTGCCATTAATATCAGCAAAGGATTTTAGACAACGATGGAGTTGGGCTTGTGTTTCAGAGGCTCCCCCAGTATGCCATGTGAGTTGGGGACTGGAAGGAGAGTGCTGCTGTTGTCCAGGCAAGAGAAATGAGAGCCCTGCTGAGAGCAAAAAAATGCAGCATGAATGGCAGCGATGATGTAGCTTCATTCAGTTCTGAATTATGTTTAGTCACTGCACCCTGAAGCTGGGCCACAGCCCAGACTGAGCTTGCGTGAGCTGCTCAGTCCCACCCTAGGTTTGGGTTCTGTACTCCCTGGGCCTGGTTCCTCCAGCCTGGGCAGGATGAGACCAGTGTGCTGGCACTGGAGGAGCCTGGTTTCCTTGTCTTTCTCCATCCTGAAGTCCTGAAAAGCTGGGATCTCATGAAGCCCACAGTTGTCAATTAATTTCTCCCTAGTTGGAGTTATAGCTCCCAGTTACAGCTGGGAATTACAATTAATTTTTACCTAGTGGGCATAGCTTCAGGCTTCCTTCCCTGTTAGGAAAGACAAGAGACAGGAGACAGTTTTTTCCTTCCTATTAGTAGAACCTTGTGGGAAGTGAGCTGGACTCATGGCAGTGATGAGATGATGATATGGAGTGGGGACAGCTCTGGGTTAGAAGGAGATACAAGTAGCAGCTCTTCTCCCCACAAATCAGCTTTGTTTCTGCTTTCCCATAAAGGTCAATGTTATAGGTGGACACCTAATGCCAGACCATTTCGGTGGACAATGCTGAAGGACACATGCTACAGAGACACATGCAGTATAGGCTGAAGAAGACTCTCAGACAGGACTATTATTGAATGAAAGGAAGGGAGTAAGGGGACAGAGTGGGGAGGTGTAAAGGAGGATAACGTTGGGATGGATATGCTCAAAATATGTTGCACACTGGTATGAAAATGTCAAATTAAATGCAATAAAATTATACTTTAGAAAAATGCCCCTAGACCCTACAGGGACCTGAGTTAACCCAAATGCTCATAAAAGGGAACATGTAGCCAATGACCATCATATATACTCAGGCATGTGCACAGAAATACACAGATATGTGACATTGTGAACTGGTGGCTTTGATTCATTCATTTGGACACTAGGAACATTGTGTTCTGACTATTTCACTGGGATGGCTTTGACATAAAGAAATTTTAACAAAGCCTAAATAAGGTTTAAACTATTAAACTAAAAATAAAAATTAGAAAACAAACCATTAAACTTTCATCATAAAAAATGAATATTGTCCTGTACTATTAAAAAGAACATCTTCATCTCAACACTTACCCTCCTTCTATTGTGTGATCTGAGTTATGATGGGGACTGTGAAACTTGGGAATGAGGGCCAGTCAGGAGGGTCAAAGGAGTCCATCACCTGGTAATAAAAACAGTGATTTTATGTTGGAACCCAGCCATCTTGGCGTAGAGTGGTCCTCAAGATATTCTCAGTGGTAGGATGTGCTGTAGAATGGTCATACAAGGCATAGATCCATGTGTCCTCACAGTGGCACAGAAAACCACCTAAGGCACAAAGGCACATAGATACACAGAGGTGCAAGTGCCTGCATAGACATATAGGGGCATAGCCCTTCAGCTTTACTCAATGTACTGACTCATATATTAACCTCATCCATACCCTCACAGACACACACAGAACAATGTTGGAGCAAATATCTTGGTACACTATGGCCCAGTAAATTGAACATACAAGATCCACTGTCCCACCTGGGAAGAGAGCAAAAGCGATCTTGAGGCTTCCTTCCTGATGGAAGCTACTAACTACATGTTTGGCCCCTGCAACCCCCTTTTATACTGACTTTGCTCTCTGTATTGAGTCAAAGAGGTGGAACCTCTCACTGTGATCCAATAAAGTGGAGACAAGAGACAGGAAGGCTGAAGGAAGGGCCCAGGTAGCCTCTCCACAGATTCTCTCCTCCTTGGTGTGAGACTTTCTGTGACAAGAGGCTTCATGGTCTTCACTGTGGACTTGGGGACAGGACCTTGAGTGTTCTGCCTTGATGCCACCCTGGAGTGAGGGAGATCAATAGAATGCCATTTACGTGGAACTTGTGCACTTGGAGTCATCTCAGTACTAAAAGACTTGTTCTAAAAGTTCTAAAACAATAGAACTACTGTTTCTGCAGAAGGAGCCGTTACCATGGTAATATCACCATCAACATCAACATCATCCACTGCTGATGTTTTGAGCAAAGCAACTGATCACAAGGCGATGGCGTATAATGTTGCTTGAGGTCACTTTTGGACAACGTGTGGACAATCTTTTGCCAATATGGCAATACGGACAAAATACTATGAATGATAAAGGAGCCCAGTGATGCCACAAAGGCAGGTTCACTAGCAATACACATTTACTAATGACAGTGATGAGTTCTTTATGTGTACTCATGGTTAACAAAACTTATGCCCATATAAGTGCACAATAAAATGTGTATTTTAAAGTAAACAGGGAAATATTATTAATCTAGAAAAGGTAAGTGTTATGGTTTGTGTCTAGTTGTTCCCCCAAAGCCTCATGCACTCTTGGGGCTGGGACTTCTAGAGTTTGAGATTACCTCATATTCCACTGCGAATATGGGTCTGAGTACTGCTGGGATTATGGGTGTCAGTGCTATACCCAGCCTGAGGCATATAGCCTGAATGCAATGTAAAAGAGACTGAGAGACAGACTTTCTCGCTGTTGCCATTGTTGCTGCCACTCCCTTTGACTCTCTTGCTCTTTTCTGCTGCCATGAAAGGTTGCTCTCGGCCATGTGCCACTCATGTCAAGAGAGAGACAGCCTTGTAGCCAGCTGAATATGGACTGAAACCTCCAGTGACTCTTAGCTAAATAATCCTTTCCTTCCTTCATTTTGGGTGCCGGGTATTTGTCCCAGCAAGAAAAGAAGAGTAACTGAGACAGAAAGATAGCAGCCACCCAGATAAAAGGTCCTTTACAGTATTGCTATGTGCCTTTTTAGATGAATAAACACAGACACTAAGGGATTAGGGAAGTGCCCTGGGTATTATTACAGCCACAAAGTGGGGGAGAAGAGAGCTAAACCTCACATTTGTCAACCCCAAATTGTCATGTGACTGGTGGGGGCCTGAGATAGAGAAAAGAGGTGGTACATTTCATGACAAGCGTGGACCACTCCTGCTTCCCCCAAGAACCATTTCCTGTGTGTAGTGCTTCTTAACTGGTAGCTGTGCAAGATCCTCTTGGACTCTTGGTATTTGATGAAAGGTATTCCTTTGTAAAGCAGCTTCCAGAGTGTGGAGAGAAAACAATCCAAATGCAAGAAGCTAGTGCTAAGCCATGGGTTAAGTGATAACTCATTGCAGCAGTCCCAAAAATGTAAAATCTCTGTCTCCTCTGTCTCTGTCTCTGTCTCTCTCTGTATGTCTCTGTGTCTCTGTTTCTATCTGTCTGTCTCTGTCTCTGTACCTGTGTCTGTCTATCTCTCTGTGCTCTCTGTCTCTCTCTCTCCATCTCTCTGCTCTCTCTGTCTGTCTCTCTCTCCTCTCCTCTTCTCTCTCTCTGTCTCTGCCTGTCTCTGTTTCTCTGTCTCTCTCTGTCTCTCTCTGTCTCTGTCTCTCTCTCTCTCTCTCTCTCTCTCTCTCTCTCTCTCTCTCTCTCTCTCTCTCTCCTTCCCTTGAGCTGATTCTATGCTGAGTGTGAGCATAAGCTCTGGCTCCCTAGGCGCTGCACTGCAGTGGTAAGCTGGACTGTGCATCCAGGAATGCTAAGGGAATTATGACGAATCTCCACCCTCCAGCCAACATTTTCTTGCTCAAATACTCTGGTGGCCCCACTGATCCATGCATGACAACATACCAGCCCCCAGCCTTGGGAGGTCAGAAGTCTGAAATCAAAGTATTGGCCAGGGCCAGTATCCGTCCGGAAGCTATGGAAAAGAATCTATTCTGAGCTCCTCTCCCACCTTCCAGTGACAACCGGGAATTGTTGATATTCCTTCACGTGTTTTTTTTTCCTTCCTGTATTTCTCAAAAACACCTCTACCTTTCTCCCCTAAGGATGAATGTGATTGTTTTTAGGGTCCAATCAGATCATTTAAAGTAATCTCATCTCAAGATCCTAATTTGATCACATCTGCAAAGACCCTTTTTCCAGAGGTTAGGATTTGCTAGCTGCAGGTGGCCATTCTCTAGATGACAATGTATATTGAGATGACCTCAGGGTGTGGTCATTCTCTTGGCTGCTCCCTAGTCAGTCTGATTCTTATGATTTAAATACTTTTGACATAATAAAGCCTTTTGGAGCTGAGGAGATAGCTCAGTGGCTTAAGTGCCTGCTTGGTAAGCACAAGGTCTTAAGTTCAAGCCCCAGAACAACAACAACAACAACAAAAACTTTTCCAGCCAAATAGCTCATCAGATTAAAGTGCCTGCAAGCAGGCTCAGTGACCAGTGGCCAGGGGTTTGATCCCCAGGCCTGCGTGCAGGCCCTGCCCCTAGGGCATGCTGAGACAGCAATTGAGACTAGGAGTGGTAATACATGCTTATAATCGCAGCACTTGGGAGGCTGTAAACCGGAGAACCACTATGAGTCTGATCTAGTAGTGAGAGCCCGAATAACCTATAGACCCTTCCGTAAAATAAAAATAAAAAAAAAGCTTGTTGGGATCCATTGGTCTCTCAGTGTGATTGTTGTACCTGGGGAGAGATGGCAGCAGGAATGAGGAAAAGATAAGACAAGAAGACAAGAGCAAGGTTAGGTGGTGACATGTCTGCCTGGCTGGCAAGATGATCCCCAGAGCACCAGTATAGACGTTTGTTTATTTATACCTTTGCAAAGTTAGTAACATGTGACACAAGGTTGCCCAGTGACTAAGAACTGACATTAACCAGTCAGGATGTTTATCTCAGGAATGAGGTAGCTTATCTGCTTTAGGCACTGAGGCTTAGTCTTGCTTACACACATTGGACCAATTTTCCAGCTTCTATGGCTCCCAACAAAAGCCAAGCAGAAGGTAGACCTCCCAAATTAGCTCTGTTCCAAAGCAAGAAAAAATTTCCCTGAAGTACCACGAACACAGCACTCCAGAAAGTTCTGAAACATATTCTAGAAAAATACAATAAAGACATTTCCATGCATCTCAATAGATTGCATCCACCAGGCAAGGCAAGGTAATAAACAGAACGCAAAGAAAGGGAAATAACAACAGAGAAATAATACAACAGTGAGAAGTCAATGCATATCAGTTATAACCATCAATGTAAATGGTCTCAATTCACCAGTCAAAAGAAATAGACTAGCAGAATGGATCAAGAAAGAAAATCTAACAATATGTTACCTACAAGAAACACATGTAATTAAAAAAGAAATTCATAGGCTAAAAGTAAAAGGATAGAAAAGAGTACTCCATAAGACAAGAACTCATAAAAAAAGCAAGGATA
>PVKN010000275.1:57699-89146 GCA_004027915.1 Capromys pilorides | reverse complement strand
GAGGAAACATAGTAGGAGCAAAACCATACACAGGGTGAATTTGGTATTGGTCCCAGGAATCTTCAAAAGGTTTTTCACTTTGACGATAGCAGCATGCAACACTGGTACTATGCTTAGAATGCATGTTGTTCTAGTCTTTTAGATGTGTACTACTTCCAATGTAAACTCAGTTACTGCTATACTCTCTCTCAAGTAAATGGTTGGTTAACAAAAAAAGGTATTAAGGGAGAATAAGAGACTAGGCAAAATGCCACATGCTTGACAGGCTAAAATTTTGTACATCCTTGGATTTCTAAATGTCTGTGTAAAAATGTGTAAATGCTTTTATCAAATTCTAAAGAGATTTATTAGAATATCAATGATTGACAGAAAATACCATTGCAAGGTAAGTCTAAGATGTTTGATACTCAGAAGGTCAGTGATGTTAAGCTCAATTATCTATGTTACACAGTAATAGTATCATGAAGCTTCTCTGCTGGAGGGTTGAGAATGTAAGTTAACAGACCAAAAATCGGAGAAAAAGGACTATGAGGATAGCCAACATTTTGGCCCTAGCCCTTCAAGGTCAGTGGAGACTCAGGACATAAAAGAACCTGTGCTATAATATCCTATAACTCAGTGGTTTCCCAAATTTCTGTTCAAGGAGATTATGGGACCACAGAGGAAAGGGATAAACGAAGTATAGTGTGCCTAAGGAGAGTCACCTAGAGAGAGGACATTCTCTCAGGCTTTCACAGAGAGTGGACTGGTCAAGCAATGGCCATCACTCATCCCGATGGCTGACACTGACAACAGTTCTACAAAGCACTATATATGGTTCCAAAGTTAATCCTGAGGTGATTTGACCCTAGAAGAAACAAAAGATGAATGTTCTGTTATACAGGTCTGGCCTTAACTTGCCCTTGATCATTCAGCAGAAAAGCTTAATTACAAGGCATAGAACACAGAGCTAGATTAGTATGATGAGCTGGAAGAGGCTTATACCAACAGCCTCCAACATTGCCAGTTTCACCGGTAACCCACTGCAATTATGGAACGTTGGACTATATATACAACTACCCCCTCTTTGTACAAAGAGAAGAATTTTTTTCTTTTTTTCCTCCCCTACTAATATGGATTAGAAAATTTATCATGGCTACATCCTGTGCTCTGTATAACTAGTATGAAGACAACAATATTCAATGTGTCAATTATTATGAATGCACTACTATGATAGTTTTGAAACTATCATATTATTTATTAAAAATAAAAGTTTTTTTAAAAAAGAAATAAGCACAAAGGACTTGAATAAAAATACCTCAAAAGAAGACAGGAAAGTGCCCAAGATCACTAACCATCAAAGCCGCAAATGAAGACCACAATGAGGCCTCCCATCCCATTGGCTGGATGGCCACTCTCAACATGAGGGAAGATGAGTACTGGTGAAGACGTGCGAAAGAGTGGATACTCACTCGCCCACGGTCAGTAGGAAGGTAAATCAGCCTCACAGAACTCAGTCTGAGGCTCCTTGAAAAGCTAAAAATAGAAATCCGGCAATTCCATGTCTGCATGCCTGCAGGAAATCACGTTGGAACACCGAGGAAACACCGGCCCACATGCGCCCATTCCAGCCTTACCCACAGTGGTCAAGCTACAGAGGCAAACGAAGGGTCCATCAAGAGATGAACGGATGACATACACTTGTGTCATTTGCAACAACAGGAACAGAACTTGGGAACTTTACGTCATCCAAACAAGGCATGGGACATAGACAAATGCTGCATGATTTCATTTATCTGTGGAATCTAATAAAAGCGGACCCCATAGAAGCAGTACGGAGCATGGCAGTTAGCAGGGGCTGGTGGGGTGTGGCGAGGCGAGGGGGAGATGCTGGTCAAAGAGCAGGAAGTTGTAGTGAAATGGATAGAATAAGGACAAGAGCACTATTTTACTTATTTACTTATTTACTTATTTATTTATTTATTTATTTATTATTTAGTGTGTGCTACTGGGGATCAAACGCTGAACCTTGAAATTGCCAGGCAGGCGCTTATGCTGCTGAGCTATATCCCCAGCGCCAAGAGCACTCTTGCACGCCGCAGTGACTATCCTCAATAGTAATAGTGCGTTGGATCCTTGAAAATTGTGAAGAAATAGGTATTCAGTCTTCTCACTAGCAAGCAAGTTCATGAAGGGCTGGCCAAAGAGCTCCACAGATTAAAGCAACTGCAAGTGGGTGCAGGAACCAGGGGTTCAATGCCCCAGGCCTACTGTGCTGGCACCACCCCTGGGGCACACTGAGATGGCAATTGAGACTGGGCGTGGTGGCACGCACCTATAATTCCAGCACTTGGGAGACTGTAACTAGGAGGATCACTAGGAGTCCAAACTAGTAGTGAGACCTTGAACACCCTGTAGTCCCTTCCCTAAAAGACTACCCAAAGAAGTAAGTTCACGAATTGATAGATGGATGCATGATATGAGTTAGTGTTTTGTGTATCAAAAATATACACAATTTTTGTCAGTTTAAGTGATGAGATGTATGACATGAACAACAGTTATTTAAAATTTCCAGATGGCAACAGAGCATTAGACAAAGCACAAGTCCCTTCTCAGTAAGCAACCTGAGAGACTGCCCTGGCAACGCACCCAAGAAGCTGCTCTGGCTTGCAGGTGTTGCAGTGCACTGCGTGTGCGTGTGGTATGTGTGTGCACACACAGGTGTGTGTGTGTGACCTGAGGGAGCGTGCAGAGCAGCTGTCGGTGTGCAGTGTTGAACAATCAATGGATGTCTGAGGTGGACACCGCAGCACCGCGCTTGGGCCCCCCCTTCCACCATAAGCACTCCCCCACCCTCTTCCATCGTAAGCGCACCCCTCCTGCCCAGTGAGACCGGGGAGCCGGGGGGAGTGGGAACTCAGCGCAGCACATGTCCTGCAGGCATCCAGTGATTTATATTCTCACAGGAACTCAGTGAAGTTTTTATGGCCAATTTTACAGCTGGAGCGGCAGAGGCCCGGGAAGGTGGCGACCATCGGTCTCCTGGAGACGGTGATTTCTCGCACTCACGTGGCTCCTTGTAGTTCGCAAAGCAGCTTCATCACAGTGGATCTTCAGGGAAGCTTGGGAAGGGAACAGAGCAGAAATGCATTTCTTCAGCTTCATGGGGAATCAAGTGAGCCGGCCACGTTCTCATGACTAGCAAAGCCGCGATGGGCGTCAGCTTTGCCGAGAATGACGTGCCGTGGCTGTCGCTGCAGAGCATCCTCTGGAGTGGGATTTGTCCTCTGCTTTTCCTGCACAAATCTGTGAAATGCACTGTTCTCCAGCTTGCTTCTTTCCTGTTGGCCATGGGGACGCTCCCGTCTGTATGAAGACTTTACAGTTCCACAATACTAGTCTCCCCCAACCCGACTTCCGCCCCGGGTTTCCTTCCTTTGTCTCGATCCAGACACCCATTTGGGCCAGCCTGTTATTCTCCAAGCACCAACAGGACCATCTGAAGTCTTTCCTGGTGTAAGAAATAGTCAGAGAGCACACCGATCTCCTCCGGGAATGCTGACCCTTCCCAGAGTGTGAGACTTTGCAGCAGCACAGTGGTCCAGAAGCTAGGGCTGGGCTTGGCCTAATCTACTGGGCGTCAGTGGAGAATCCTGGGGGATGCAAGGGAGGCTCTGTCCTGTCTAGAACATCACGACCATGGCTGGACAATAAACAAGCACAGCAAAGCCAGGAACACAGGACGGCCCAAGATGTGACACCCACCAACAGAGCACTGTCTAAACCCCAGTGCTCCAGCCAGCTGCAATGGTCATCTCACTATCCCCTTTGCAGGGAGCAGATGGGGTCCCAGGGAGGCCAAGAAAACTCCCCTACACAGCGCTGATGCCCGGTATCCCATGATCACTCAGGGTCCTTTGGCCAGGCACTCTTGCCAAGGCAGGGTTTGCTGTGTGGGGTCAGGGGTGCCAAGCGATGACAACAAGCAGCAGCCTGCACCCTGATGCGCAGCAGCGTGCCCCTGCCCCAAGGGGTGACCAGATGGGGCTGCTCCAATTAGCAGGCCCATGTCCCAGGGAGCGATGGCACGCTCGGAGGTGACATTATCTTGGAGTTCTGCTTCTTTCCTTTTATTGGGAGATGGGAAGGAACAGTGTGAAAAGGTTTGGACAAAAGTGAGCTCAACGTCTCTACTCAGGACTCCATCGTAAAGGAAGTCTGGCATTTAATAAAAGCTCTCCGGTGGCAAGTGTCAGCAAGATCTTTTATTGATTCCCCAGGCACACGTTAATGGAGGCTTTTTCTTTCTCACTGTCAGTGCTGTGACTGCAGACACCAGATGCCATGCAGGAGACACCGTTCTGGTTTTGAGGAACTAAGATCTAGCAGGAAGCCTGGTGCTAACCTGGAAGAACACGCAGAACCTGGCGGAGGGGAGCCCAGCACTGCGAGAACAGTGTCTAGGGAAGAGCACACCGGGCTGGGAGGCCGCTTTGCAGACGTGGACCTCAAACTGAGACAGAAGGACGTGCAGGAGTTGGGTGACATCCAGAGGAAAAATGTGATGAGCTGGGGAGGCCTGGGAGACAGCTCCAAGCAGCAGGATGGGAAACACAGCCACTGAGAGGGAGTAAGGGGCCAGTGTTCAAGTTCTGGAGAGAAGGGGGTGTGGGGAGGTGCAAGTGCAAGAGAGAGTGGGGGCTGATCTTATGGGCCTGGAGGCTCTAGTAAACAGGGTGCCCCTGAACCTACTGACACAGGGAACCTGGCAGGGTTCTGAGTGGCTGGGCAGACTCATGTGTGCACATGTGTGTGTTAAAGGGATGGAGTAATAAATTTGGTTTTGCTGTTGAACAAATTAGCTCATCAATCAGCACAGCTGCACTGTGCTGTGTAACAAACAAGCCTAAACTCTTAATGGTGTTCCCAAGACTTGCTTATTTTTTACTAAGCGCCTGCATCAACATGGACCAGCCATGGGCTCTCCATGTTGCACCCAAGTGGTAGCTTACTATATTAAAATTGCCACAGTAAACTTCCACAGATGGCTGCTTTACAAGCCACAGGCATTTATGGCTTGAGATCTGGAAGCCAGAAGTTCAACATCAGGCGGCAGCAGGTCTGGGGTCTAGTGAAGTCTCTTCCTGTTCCATCTTCTTCTTCTTCACATGGCAAAAGAGCAGAGAGATGTCCTGGGACTCTTGTATAAAGGCACTAATCTGATTCATAGGGGCCTGTTATGGTTTATGTCTAGTTTTCCCCCCAAAGCCTCATGTAATCATGGGGCGGGGACTTCTAGAGTTTGAGACATGAGTCATGATCCACTGGGATTATGTGTTTTAGTACTGATGGGGTACAATTGGTTCCTCCCTGGAGCATGACCTGGGCCTGCCTAGGATATGATTGGCTCCTCCCTAGAGCTGGATCAAGGGCCCATCCTGGGGTATGATTGGTTCCACCCTAGGGCACAATGGGCCCACATCAGAGTGACTGAGCACAAAGACACTTTTTAAAGGGCTATTGTACTCTGCTCCCCTGGTTGTTCTGCCGCCATGAACTGGATGCCCTCTGCCCTGTTCCACTCAGCCTTGGGCCAGCCAAATATGGACTGAAACCTCCATCAACTGTGAGCTAAATAAACCTTTCCTTCCTTCATTTTGACTGTCAGGTATTTGTCCCAGCAACAAGTAAAAGTAACTAAGACAGGGCCCCACCCCATGACCTAATCACCTCCCTAAGGACCCATCTCCTAATGCTGTTACACTGAAGGCTAGGTTTCACTATAGAACTAGAGAAGGGGACATAAGCATCAAGTCTACAGTCGTCAGGGACCCAGGTTGACAGGCTCCATCTTATCTACTGTGTGTGCTTCTCTCATGGCTTTATCTGTCTCTCCCCTTAAGCCATGGCCCATGTGTGTGTCTTGTTTCTACCCTAATCCCAAGCACCTGGTTAGTCCAAGCACACAACAACATGCATGGAGTGAATAGATGATTCTGATTTTGACCAGTCAGCCTCACTTGTCAGGCCCTGGAGCAAGCCCCTTTACCCATCCCATTCCTGGACGGTCTTCTCCAGCTTTGTGAACCTGGCCATGTCTCCTGTTACAAATCTTGGCTCAGATCTGTCCCCACAGTACAGCTTTCTCAGATCCTTTGTGATATCCACTGTATGTGTCAACTTGACTAGAACACAGAGTGCCCAGATATTGGATCAGATGTTACCCTGGGTGCATCTGTCAAATTGTTTTGGGAGAGATTGCGATTGGAACCTCTGATCCCTTAAATACCTGAAAGAACAAAACTCCTGCCCCTGCCCTAGGACGCGAGGCCTCCTCCCACCTCACTGCCTTAAGCTGAGACATCAGCTGTCAGAAAGGTCAGCTCTCCGTGGTCTCCAGCCTGGTTCTGCAGTCCGCCTGCTGACTGCAGCTCTGGAAACCTTTTAGCCCAGCAGCTGCCTGTGCCCACTTGCAAGTTATCCTTTACCTGGTTCTGTTTCTCTGGAAAATTCTGGCTTGCAGCAGGCACTGTGGGTCCCGCCCATTTCCTTTTATTCCTGTCCTTCCCGTCCATAGCCACCTCATCCTGCCTCTCTCTGCAGGAGGACTTCCTCTGGGGGTGGGAACCTGCCCTACCCTGCAGGTGGGAAATGCCCAGAGGCTGCTGGGTGTGGGGATTAACGTCCAAAGTCCCTTACACAAAGGCTAGGGTGATTCACAGCATGTTCCACCCCATTGCCAAGGCCCATAGGTGCTCTCACGGCGACGTGCTTGATGACAAGCCCACCAGTGGGTGCCTTCCCGTCCCTCTCTCCCCTCCCACCTCAGCTGTGTCTCCTGGGACCACGTCCTGAAGAAACCACCAGCAGGCAGCTCTTTGTCTCCTGATGTACCCATCAAGGAGGTCCACCTGCGTCCGCCCCGCCCCAGCGCCCTGTATATTTCCTTCCTAGCAAGTGCTCTGTTCTCTAATTGTTTCCACATTTCTTCATTAGCTCAGCACGCCTATGACAAGAGCACTTGTCTCTCTCTCTGTGGCCCTGTGCAGCTCACGAAGTATCTGTTGAGGAATGAATGGCTGAGAAGCTAACCCCAGATGCTGGCCCCCCTCGCTAATGCCAGCTTCCTTATTAGGCATGAAACCCTCGTGCACGGTATCTGGAAGTTGCTTCTGGCTTTTATGTCCTGAGATTCCAAAATGTCAGGCCTGGTGGGATAACACAGATCACGTGTGGTAGATTGCCAGCCAAGGCCCTGGATAAGAACAAGACTTTGCTCCACATTAATTTGACAAGGAGGCTGGGGAGAAAGCGGCAATTAGGAGGGAAGAGGACAGAGAGGGCCGAGTCCTCCGCGGCAGGGTTGTCTGGTGGCTAATCACGGCATGGAGCATGGTGCAGCCCCGGCCTCGGCTTCATCCGCTGCAGATTGCCGCTCAAGGGCTGCATTCTTCATGACTAAAGAGTGCCCCAGGCTTCAGAACAGCTGTCCTCCCCTCATGACTGCTCTAGCCGTGCTCCTGCTGTCCTCCTGGCTTCCACCTGCAACTCTAGGAGGTAGATGCTCAGCCTGCTTCGTGGCCTCAGCACAACCATGGCACCAGAGGCATTTGTGTCTCCAGGTGACCCTGCAGAGGTGCACCATGCCACATGAGCCCAAGGTGCCTGCTCGGAAGGTCACTTGAACATCTGATCAACAGAAATATAAATAAATCAATAATCCCCATAGTCCCATGTGTATCAGGAAACTGAATCTACAACTAAGCACACTGTCACAAAAAAAAAAAAAATCTCTAGGACCTGATGACCTTAACAGTGAACTCTCTCACTAGAGGATGAAAACACATCAAACTGTAAATTCACCAACAGGTGTTACAAGATCCACATAACTGTGACACGAAAACATGAGCCGCCTACCACCGCGCTTCACTCCAGAGCACACGCATGAGCATTGCTGGTGCATCTGAAAGCACGTGCAAGGCATCAACAAGACTTGGCCCCTCTTCTTTCCTCTGAGACTGAAGCAACGCAGGGAAGACGAGACTAACCCGGAGGTTGCAACTACCACCAAGAGCCTCCTCAACGAGCCCAAGAATGAGGTGACCCCAGAGGAGCTGCAGAAGCAGGAGGAAGAGGAATTCACACGGGTCCACTTCCTGTGCTGACCCAGTCAGTCAAGAACAACACCCAGGTGCTCATCAACTGCCGCAACAACAAGAAACTCCCAGGCCAGGTGAAGGCCTTTGACAGGCACTGCAACATGGTGCTGGGGAACATGAAGGAGATGTGGACCGAGCTCCCCAAGAACAGCAAGGGCAAGAAGTCCAAGCCGGTCCACAAGGACCGCTACATCTCCAAGATGTTCCTGTGCAGAGATTCAGTCATCGTGGTGCTGCAGAATCTGCTCATCACTGGCAAGTAGGGGCCACCCTCCTGCTGTCAGGACCCGCTCCCGCCCCTTGAAGACCTGCCCTTCATCACTGTCCTGACAGTAAGGTGCTATGTGGGTTTATTTAAAAAAAAAAAAAAAACAAAAAACAAAACTTGTCCTACCTCAAACTGGAAACAACCCAAAGACCATCAATAGCAGGACAGAACGTGCTGTATCCTGACATGCTGAAATGCAAAGCACCTCACGGACAGACAACGTACACCTATGTGCAATAGCGCAGGTGGCCTTCGGTGACATCGTGTTGAGTGGAGAAATCACATATCAAAGACACCATTGCACGGAGCAGTGGCCTATGCATGAAGCTCCACACTTGGAGCGAGCTAATGGTGCCACTGAAGTCTGGGGAGTGAAGCCACCTGTGGGAGCGGAAGTGGGAAAAATGGGAGTGAGGATCTGAAGGTCAGGCCGGGGTGGAATTACTGCTGGGAGCCAGAGTCCCACAGGCGTGGCCTGGTGAGGGACATCTTGAGCTGCAGGGCTGATTTGTACAGCTTTCTACACATTTGTTATGCTTTAATAGTATTTATGAAATGTGGCTGCAATGTATTAAAATACGTGGGATTTACAAACACAGGAGTTCACAATGAACTTCAAAAGGAGGAAGATCAAGGATGTATCACCGTGGTAGAACCCTTGCTTAGCTTGTTCAGTCCCCAGTACACACCCAAAAGCAAACATTGGGAATACATCCCTGGATGATGGTAGAGTTTGCAAAGAGCCCAACTTCTCTGAAGTTTGTAGGATAAAGGGGAAAATTAAGCCTTCACTCTGCCATTCTTAAATGAATTGCTTTGCAGTAACTAAATAGCAGTGCATCACATAGAGTTCTTTCATTTACTAAATACAAAAAAAAAAAAAAAAAATACAGAATTGAGTGGTACCCTTGGGCACCACTTATCGCCGATTCTGGGAAGATCACTGCTGGGAGTGAAGTCACCAGGTGGAGGCTGGAGGAGGGATGTCACAAGGAAGGGATCAAACTGTCACTCCTGAAACCACCAACCAATCTAAACATTGCTAAAAATGACACGGTCCCACAGTGAATCCACTAGCAACACTGGCGAAGAGGTCATGCTGAAAATTATCCAGTTTAGATCTAATTCATGTTTGATATATAACTGAGAAGCTACAGGGTGTACATGGGCCAGGGAAGCAAATTAGATAACCTCACAGGGAAGTAACAATAAAATCTAATACATGAAACACTTTTTAGAAAAACAAATCTAATTCAAGGAAATGTCATGGAAAAGTAATGTTTAAAGAGTTTTGTAGACTGAAAGGTGGAATAAACATCAAGAGGGTGTAGCACCTAAGACGCAAAGAACAGGCGGACCCATTTGGGCCTGACTTCAATAAACAGTTGCTAAAAGACAACTTAGGCAACAAAGGAAATTTGAGTATGGCCTGAATATAGTAAGTAACGATTGGTAATTGTATTAAGTATGATAAAGATCTCATTTCATACCTTTATAAAAAAAATGTATTTCAAGGAGGATGCAAGTCTGATCAAAAACCAAGGTGGTGGGGGGAACTAGGAGTAAAATAAACTCTAAGGACCCCCTCTGTTAGTCACACTAGTCAACAATTCAATCAATTAAAAAAATATGAGTGCAGAACATGAACAATCAATATCTTTTCCACTCGGGATGTCTTCATGGTGTCAGAGAAAGCAAAGCAACCAGAAAGAAAATCACTAATAAATTAGACCCAAGAATATCTGCTCATCAAAATGCACCAGCGAGAAGATGCGTGTGTGAAGTGTGAAGTATGAGCTAGGGAGGTGAGTTCTATCCTAGAGCTAAGGTCCTCACAGTTCCAAGGATATCCAAAGAACTGACAGAACATTCTTTTTAGTCAGTGAGGAGGAAACAAAGCCAAAAGAAAAACTGGCAGAGAGACCTAAAGAGAAGTTTCACAGAAAATGTGTACATTCAAATGGCCATATGGTGATATAAAAAGTATCCACACCATTAATGGTGAGAAAACTGCAGTGAAATGCCCCTGTACCTCTACCAGTATATCTAAAATTAAATGACAGGAGCCAGTGAGATAGCTCAGAGGACTAAAGCGCCTGCTTAGGCAAGCACAGGGACCGCAGTTCAATCCCTGGCACCACATACTGTGCCAGTCCCACCCGCAGGGCATGCTCACCCGGCCACAGAGTCTAGACGCAGTGGCATATACCTATAATCCCAGCGCTGAACAGGCTGAAAACAGAAGGATCACCACGAGTCCAAACTGTGTAGTGAGACTCTGTAACAAGCAAATACATTAAAAATAATAATAATAATTAAATGACAGATGTCAGTGGTCAGCACAGATATGGATATGGGTAAAAATGTAAATTGGTGCCTCTGTTTTATAAAATTGAGCATGAGTAGATCCATGGCCTGGAAGTCTCGCTGGCATGTGTATCACTAACTGGTGAGTATTAATGCACTGGCAAGTGTCATCAAGGTCAGAAAAAGAAGATAACGTAGAGATACAATGGGGCATGACCAAGTGGAAACCAGCATGTTGAAGCCACAGGTGCCACGGACAGATAGTAGGTGGAGAGCAAGCCAGTGACCAAACAATGCACATCTGATTCTTTTATATAGGGCTCAAAAGACAGACAAAACTGATCCACGGTGTGAAATTCATGATGAGGATGACCTAGGAATAGAAGACATAGGGCACAGTCATGAAAAGGGGCTTCTAGGTGACTGCTAATATTGTGGTCTTTGACTGCCTGCTAATCCCATGAATGTCACTGTAATAAAATATCTGAGGTGGTCAGCTTATAAATGAAAAAGGTCTCCTTTGGCTCACAGTTTAGGAAGTCTCAGTCTAGGGTCTACGAGGCCTGTAATTCTGGGCCTGTGATGAGGCCGCACATCATGGGCTGGGGCTAGGGCAACACTGCTTACCTCATGGCCAGCAAGAAAGAAAAAGGGAGGCAGAGTTCCATGAGCCCTCTAAAGGACAATTCCCGGGGGCCGGTGAGATGGTTCAGCGGTCTAAAGCGCCTGCTTAGGAAAGCTCAGGCAACTTCAGGGACTGTGGTTCGATCCCTGGCACCACATGCTGTGCCAGCCCCACCACCAGGGCAGGTTGAGCCAGCCATAAAATAAACAAATAAACAAATAAAGGACAATTCCCAGTTACCTAAAGACCTCCTACTGGACCCAGCTTCTTAGACATTCCGACACCTCCCAATAGCGCTGCCCTAGGGACTAAGCCTCCAACACGTGGTCTTCAGGGCTCTCACAATCAAAGCCAGACAATGGCAGAAAACAAAACTGCAAAGTGTCATGCACCTGGAGGTGGGGCTTTTGGGGGTGCTGGGATCTTGGGTGCCGTGCTCATCCATGGACTGATTCATTCATGAACTCATGGCTAAATGTGTTGCTGGGAAGCAGAGATGGATGGCTTGGGTCTTGGGTTGTGCCCAGAAGGATGCAGCCTCACCCCGGCTCTGCCCTTCTTTCTGCTCCCCAGCTTCCCTGGCTGAGCATCCTTCTCTACCACTCGCCTCCCCCATGCCGTCCTGCCCTGGAGCCAGCTAACAAGGAACTGGATCCATGAGCCAAAGGAAGCGCCTGAAGTCGTGAGGCCCACGTAGGCCATCCTGTGGTGGGAAATAATAAATACATAGCTCTACAGACCAGAGGCTCATGACCAGAACATGGGGAGGGCTGGTTCCTTCTAGAAGCTCTAGGGGAGAACCTGACCTCCTCCGCCGCCCTGGCTTCTGATATTTGCGGCCATCCCTAGCGTTCCTTGGCCTGTGGAAGAATCACCACCATCCGTGCCTGCATCTTCGCATGACATTCTCTCTCTCTGTTTTCCCTTTTAAAAAGGTTGTCAGTTATGCTGGATTAGTCACCATAGTGGCCTCATTAAGACACTATTTGCAAATATGGTCACATCCTGAAGTATTTAGTGTTAGGAGTTCAACACAGGAATTTGGAGGACACAATTCAACCTATAACAGACGCCCAAACCCAATTGGACATGGACCTTCCTTTACGTGGACCTAGCAAGGGACCCACAGCTTCCTGATAGCAATGTCAAGGTACATTATGACCTTCACAATCCTGAAGGTCAGGGACTATTTGCTGCTCAGCAGCAATTCCTCAGACCCCTATTCAGAGCATAAAGCCACTTGATAGAAACTATGTGAATTACTCTGCTCTCTCTCTCTCTCTCTCTCTCTCTCTCTCTCTCTCTCTCTCTCTTTCTCGGTAGAGGGGACTGAACTCAAGACCTTGCACTTGCCAGACAGATCCTTTTGCCACTGAGCTACTTCCCTCACCTCAAATTACTTGTTAAATCAACAAACAAAACACAGTTTTGGGTGCTCTGACCTTTTCTGCTTCG
Source organism: Capromys pilorides (assembly GCA_004027915.1). Classification (NCBI taxonomy): domain Eukaryota; kingdom Metazoa; phylum Chordata; class Mammalia; order Rodentia; family Capromyidae; genus Capromys; species Capromys pilorides. The sequence goes on along the minus strand of PVKN010000275.1, from coordinate 76,353 downwards.
TAAGTCAGCAGCAGACTTCAGTGTGTCCTCTGCTGCCCCGTGCGTTGTGTCACCAGCGTGTGCCCCTCCATGCAGGCAAGACGGTAGCCAACTGCTGCACACAGGATGTGGTTTGTCCTCCAAAGGTCTATGCGCTAAAAGCTTGGCCTGCCACATAATGGGGACTTTAAGACACAGTGTCGGGTGAGAGGGACCTAGGTCCCTAGGGTCAGCATCTCTGGGCAGGGCTGGAGCACATCTGTTAGACTCTGGATCCAAAATGTTCCTTTAAAGAACCAAGAGCTCAGCAGGAGCTTCTGGAGCGTGCCCCCATCGTGAGGGCCCTGACTGCCTCTGTGGATCCACCCAGGGGTGAGTCAGAGGTTGTGTGTGCCGGGATGGGGGCCGGAGCTTGGAGCTGGGCCCCTGGGGGGTGACCAGAAGCGTGTCCTCAGGCTTCCAGCTCCTCTCCTCGCTTGCTGCTTCCTGGATGCTGGAGAGTGAGCAGCTCCTCCACCATGGTGGCTTTCCCACCAAGCCAGCCAACCATGCACGGACCGAGACCTGGATGCTGCAAGCCAAAATAAGCCTCTCCCTCTCCTCTCTGAGTTGTGGCTCAGCAGAGGGGGTGTGGGTGGGTGTGGCTAAGACACTGCCTCTTGGGAAAGAGCCAGGCCTCAGGGAACAGAAGTAGGAACCATCAAAGTGGCTCACTGTCCACATGCCTGGGCTTGTACATGCTCCCGTCCGGTCAGCGTCTCTGAGGAGACTTTACCAGCTCTAGCGGCCCACATTTGGGCTGTCCACTCCCAGGACCACAGGAGCAAAGTGATCTCTTTTCCTAGTAAAACAGGCATCCATAGGTATTTTGCAACAGCAACACAAGACAAATCAAGGCACGAACATGAACTCGGCTCTCTCTGATTGCAAGGGACCCTGCAGCTATCCGGCATGCGATAGGTCTTCTCGTCTTCACAACACCTTGTGGAGTAGACACAACTATCTGGATGTTAGAGACAAGGGAATGGGACACAGTGGCTGAATAACTTGGCTGGCATCACAAAGTTCTAACATGGTTAAGGACTGTTTTCTTACCCCTTCCGTCCCTGAGAGCAGGGTTGGACTCAAAGAGAACGCACCCTAGGTAGTGCGGCTGTACACTCTGCTGTCTGAACAAGATGTTTCTGGAAATAAAAGTGGACACACTGGAGAAACGCTAGAAAGTACAAGACCACTACACAGATGTTAGGAGGGAAGGCTCTTCTATCACTAACACCTGAGGGGTGAATGAACTCAGGCCTCCCTCGAGCGCTGGATTTTACTCACCATATAACACAGCGCAAGACCACTTACAAAACTGAATTTTACTTACACCATGTATTCGCTTTTTAAAAAAAATGCTTTAAATGTAAATTTACAATCCACAGAAGACAGGAATTTTGGTCACAATCTTATCACTGCTTGGCCTGTTATTCAGCTCCAGAGGGTAGAAATGCAAATTAAAGAAATGTTTTAAATTAAAGAAGCAAAATGCTCTTTCAGAAGCCTAAGTCATTATAGTCAGTAATTGGGGTACAAGATGGAATAAAATTTCCATTGTATCGCAGATGAAGATAAAGGAGTAATTTCTATCATTCCGTTCTTGAGAAAAAAAAAAAAAAAAAAAAGCCCAGCTCCCAGTGAGCTTCCATACCAGGATGGGTCTAATTACCCAGCTCGATTCGGAGCCAAATGTCTTTCTCGGGCATGGACAAAAGAAATCATTTTAGTGTTCCTCTCTGTTTTTCCTTCTGGTTCTTCCTCCACTTTCTGGTTTCCTCCTGCCCTGTCTCTTGCAGAGAGATAACAGCAGGGCATAAAGACTAGAACCTTCCTGTGAGGCCTGCCTGTACGTTGTGGGAAGGCGCAGCCCCTGCAGGGAAGCCACAGGATGGACCCGGATCCCCACCCCACCCCCCATCCCCCACACTCCCGCAATGACAGTAACTCAGGGTTGAAGACAGTTTTGCTCTGCCCCAGGGCTCCTGCCACGCTGCCTCTCTGGACACAGCCACCTCCTGAGGCGCCCGCTGTGGCTGTGTGATTTTCAGGTTGCGCCAGGAGCCTGAGACTGCTACCTGTGCTGGTCTTGCCACCTCTCCACTGTGTGTGGTCGTGGTCAACCATTGAACCTCTCTGGGCCTCATTTCAGAATCTACAAGAGAGATCCTCTGGCTTCCACTTGACCTAGTCAATGTAGTTATTTAAAGAACTGAAATAGACGTGAACTTTTCAAATCTAAGCATTTTGCATCCGCGTCAAGATTTCTGGCTTTTTCAGCAAAGCAATCACCTGGCAATCATCCCAGGACCTTGCAGGACGATCTGTGGGAGCCGGGTGGTGGCAGCACACTAGCTGGAAGCAGGCCTTCCTGGAGGCACAGGGGCCTCCGCTCCTGCCTGTGACCGCTGTCGCTGGCAGGTAGCTGCGTGGGGACCGGCACACGTGCAACTCTGGTGTGGCAATCATCCTGTTCTTAGTAACTGTCATTCCCCGCGGTTCCCTTTACCAGGGATGGTCTCCCCACTGGCTTTATTCTGCAACTGCAACCCTACCCATCTGCCAAGGCCAAGTTCACTGCCTGCCTGCACCACAAAGCCTCCCTCTAACCGTGCAAGTTCCAGGGGAACGCGGTGCCCCTTCTCTTGCTCCCTCTCACTCCTAGAGCAGGTCCTGCCTCGGCACTCTCTGTGCCTGCTTTCCTCCACTTAGTTGTGAGCACACGTGTCTGAGTACATCCATGCACACAACATACACCACACTGCAAAAGCCTCTCGAAGGTAGACAACCACATTCAGCTGCGTGTCCCAGCTCCCCCATGGCCTCTGCAGTGCTCAGCATCATGGCCCCTGAGAGCGCCCCGACCCTAGTTCCTGGAACTTACCCCCAAGTGTTCCATTACAAGGGAAAGCAGAACTGAGGCTGCAGCTGGAACCCAGGCTGCCAATTGGCTACGTGAGAGGAGAACGTGGCCTGCTGAGCCGGGTGGTCCTGAGGCAGAGTGGCCAGACAGGCCACGGGAGATGGGCAGTCACTAAAGACAGGAAACAGCAAGAAAAGAATCCTCCCCTGATTCTGTGGGAGGGGGCAGCCCTGCTGATGTCTTCATATCACTGTAATGAAGCCCACTGTGGACCTCCGGCACCCAGAGCTACAGAACAACACAGGTGCGTGGTATTGAAGCCACTGATGGTGGGCGGGATTTGTTACAGCAGCAACGAGCAGCGCACACATTCTCCCGTAAAACAGAGAGGACACATACTTGAGATGTTGAATCTGTCGGCACCCTCTTCCCCGTCAGGGACGCTGTGCTGCAGTTCATCCACGCTACTCAGTTAGTGGGGCCACTACGGTACTCCTGATGAGAAACCAGCTTGAAAATGGGGAACAGCTGGGAAAGGAAGTCGGCGTGGAATCGGGCACCAGAGGTGCAGGCTGGAAGCCCGGCTCACCGACCAGCAGCCAGGGTGATCCGCAATGCGGGGTTGGACTTAGAGGAGCCTCCAGTGGGACTAACAGGCTCTCCTTGCAGAAGTGCTCAGAAAGGACTACGCAGCCCAAGCACGTGGCACATGCGTCACCCACACCCTCGTGACAAGGTCCAGGGATAGCATTTTACCCACTCTCTGCTGGAGCCAATGGGTATTAAAAACAATGAGACAGTTCCGGTTCCAGCACAGCCCCCGGGTGCCCTTGCTCCTGGGGTTCACCCACTCAGTGAAGGATCTGGGCAGATCTCCACTTCCTGTCTCCCCCAGGAGCCACTGAGAACACAGTAGCTTTCTGCCTCCGACATGTGACCTTCTCTACCACACTTTTTGCAGTGTGACCCTCCAGCACCTGTCATGAAAAGACCGAGTCCCTTCCTGTACTTTTTATATCTGTGGTTGATTTGGTTGACAACCTGTGATAGGAATTGGGTCCTACCAGTGCCAAGCCTTGGCCTCAAGGGAACCTTGATAATGTTTCCTTTCTCTTGGAAGTTTGATATCCCTTATGGCTGAGCACCTGCTAGGCAACTGAGAGAGGAGAAACCAGCTACACCAGGGCTGACTCACTCTTGCCCAGGCCAGCTTAGACCAGCCAGTGCCTCGCTGATCCACCAGGACAGTTCAAACCCAGGAATGATCCTCGTGTGATTATTTAAGTCTAAGCCAGATGAACAAAACTGCCCCACCAATTTACAGACACGTGAACAAGGGTAGTCTTCTTGTTTTAAGGTACAGGGGTTTAGAGTGATTTGTTAGACAGCAGTAGCTAACTAAGACACTCTGTCCCTTACTTAATGACTAAAAAAAATTGTGAATTGTATATCAGGATAATCAATGAATAAACGATCAGGGCCCCATTTAGAGCCCTAAACTTTAACCCGTTCAGAAAGTAAAGCGCTGATTGTGTTCTTTGCAGCAACAGAAAAGTCAATTCTAAAATTCACACAGAATGACAAAAGATCCCAGGCTTCCAAATCAGGCCTAACCAGAAAGAACCAACGTGGAGTCACTGTATCAACTGACTTCAAAGGAGAATATAAAGTTTTATTGATCAAAAGTAATCAAAGCTAGGGCCAGGGATATAGGTCAGCGGCATAAGTGCCTGCCTGGCAAGTGCAAGGTCCTGAGTTCAATCCCTGGAGCCACAAGATGAAGCTACTTGATGGGTGCTGCTGTACACACGGACATGCATGTATCACTGCAATTTAATATCTTCAAATCTTTGGGGAAGATACACAGACGGAGAATAGCTGGGTCGAGTGGAACTTGTAGTTCACATGTTTTAAGGAATCTTCGCACTGATTTCTGTGGTGGTTATAAATGTTCCAACTCAGAGAAATGATAGATGCGTGGGTGATGATAGGCAGATGACCCCGATAATCGTCACACATCCCAGCCATACGTCAAGACAGCACAGTAGACCCTATAGACAGGGACGGCCTCTATGCATCAGTGCTGTACAATGGGTCCTCTGAAAGGTCTGATGGGAGTCACTCTACAGATAGACTGCGATTCTTGTGTCACTTCCTGGGCGGAGCCCCAGCCCCGGCAGCCTGTCCAGGCAGCACTCCAGTGCCCAGGGCTAGGACATCCGGGAAGAGGGCCTGCTCGGAAGCCGTCCCCCCCCCACAACAGAGCCCAGCTGTCCAGGGCTGGGCTGCTCCTGTGAACATCGGCCTGCTGCACATGGCCAGCGCGTCCTGAGCAGGCGGCCACGAGCTTTCCCTAAGTTCTGCTGACTGAGCACAAAGGCCCACCGCGACACCTGCAGCATTCTAAGTCTTATGCATTTAAAGGGCATCACTCACTCATTCAACAAACACGGAGTACACATCTTAGTTCACCTTCCACTGCTAACAGAATACTCAAGACTCAGTAACTTATAAAGCAAAGAAATGTATTCATTCGTAACAGCTCAAAGCCTGGGCAGTCCAATGTCAAGGTGCAGGCACCTGCAGAGGGTGCCCGGGGAGCCCAGTGCCAAGGGCATGAGCGAGAGAAAACCACTTCCCTAATGACCCACTCCTGAGATACTCAACCTGCCCTGAGGTGATGGCACTCAACAGCCATCAGAAGCTGCCCTCTGGACGCCCCGACAATGGCAGTGAGCTTCGGACTCACGCTTCCGAGGCGGCGCTCTGAGCAGGCAGAGCCTGTGCGCAGCCCCAGCCGGCGGGGGCCAGGCAGGCCTCCCTAGCAGGGGGGGAGCAGTGTTCACGCTCACTTTTTCAGCCCACCATGAAGCTCTCACAAGCGAGAGCCAGTCGCAACAGGAGGTGGGACTTTACGCTGCCAAAGCAACGGTTGGGACAAAAAGAAACACAGGTGTCAAATCCGACCAACCAGATCAAAGCCCATCAAACCACAGGGTGAATGTTTACATTTTTTAAATGTATCACAGTAAGTGGGCACAGTGGTGCGTGCTGGCACCCCGGCACTTGGGAGGCTGAGGCTGGAGGACCAACACAAGTTTAAGGCCACCTTGAGCTACTAAATGAGTTCAAGATCAGCCTGGACACCATAGTGAGACCCTGTCTCAAAAAAACAAATGTATTACTGGGAGCCTCATTGCTACTTATCCCATGCAGAATTCTCCCCCGGCGTTAAGCACACTCTTCCATTGTTCTTGCCCCTCCCTGAAGCCCCTCGGGAGCCCTAGTTCATGACGGTCTTTGCAAGCTGATAGAAAAATCCAGTGAATGTTGCTGCTGCTCCGTGCTGTGCCCTGGTACGGCACACTTGGAAAACCCACCAGATCGGGCACGCTGCGACGTCCAACTCTCCCCAAAGTCAAAATGCCCACAGAAGGGCGCTATTTCGAGTCAGCTCAGGAAACACAAGCAGCCACGACCGCGCAGCTAAGCATGCTCAGGAAAGGACTTTCAGAGCCGCTTCAGAAAATGGCAAGGGCGACGGGAGCTGTGTGTCCAAAACAAGGGGAGGGAACTTTGAGTGACAATGTGTCTCTTACTGTCATAATTTTAAAAGTTCAGACACTCGCTGCCTTGCCACCGCACCTCCTATGCATTCTTGGAGCTCAGTGTCGTTTTCATCTTTGGTTCTGTCTTCCGTAGAGTGGAAATGAGAACCGGGAACACAGCTGGAAACGCATGACACACCTCCCCATGGAAGGCGCCAACCTTGGGCAGGAGCTAGTTGAACGCTGGTCCTCCCGGCTCTCCAGGGGGCCATGGCAGGGATGTTAGCCTAAATGCTCCTGTCCTTCTTCCCCTGGCATCCTCAGCCTCCTTACAAGGCAGTCCACAATGACCCATCTGTAGAGGGCTATCTCTGGACACACGGCCACCATCAAGCTCAAGTGAGGCTCCAGGAGTGAAGGTGCTGAGTTTCTACGTTTCCCAAGCCAGAAGCACTGCTAGGCTCACAGGTAAACCAAGGGCATGCCCAGCTCTCATTCAAAGCAGCAGGCCAGAAGTAAAGCCAGCCTCCAACAGACGCAGGGGAGAGGGAGACAGCTCAGCGCGCCGGATGCCTGTGCCGAGGGCTTCCCTTTGTTGTCAAAGTGCCATCTGGAACGAGGAAACCTACACGTCAATTTCCATGGATTACACAGTCCCTCCCAACAGTGAGGATGAAACAAGGCAGCAGATTTCCTGCAGCTTCCCAGGCACTGTGCTAACCACGCTCAGGAGAGGAGGATGTTTTATTCTTTTTAGCAGAAAGTGCACACAATCTGAAGTGTTAAGATGGTTCGCTCCTTACACCTCCACCCAGCTGTCTGAAAAGTCTAAATGGATATTTTAGTGTCGACCGAAGTTTTCAGCTGTAGGAAAACAGCATTCTAAACATTTTTTACTGTTTTAACACTTGCTTATTGTAGAAAATATTATGAGGGTGTTTTAAACAATTTTCATGGCTGTAACACATGCTCGGGGGATCTCTCTGCATAGCAAAGCATGCAGAAGGCAATGAAAATCATTCCTAATTCTACTGCCCCGTGCAGTCCCGGCATGGTTCGCTCTAGTGGCAATTCTTTTCATTGTATGGTCTGCCTGCTTCCTCACTTACGCCTTGCACATTTCGCACCCAAAGTACTAAGGGAATGACTTTGAATGATTAATAATGGCTTGTCATGTTGCATCCTCTCATTAGCTAATCATTCCATTAGCGCTGGATACTGGAATATGTTATACATCATATTCATTATGTGTAATAACATTTTTCCACAAAGACTTCTGTGTGCACAGTGGAGAAGTTATATGGAGCAGGCAGTTGATTCCTGCTGGAATCAACACTCAGTACTGTCATGAACGGAGCCTGTCATGTCTGTAGAAGACGATCTCTACTCATGTTCTCTTTGTGTGTGTGTGTGTGTGTGTGTGTGTGTGTGTGTGTGTGCAGGGTCTCACCACACAGCTTGGACTCGTAGTGATCCTCCTGTTTTTAGCCTCCCTAGCGCTGGGATTATAGACTTGCACCAGATTCCACCACTGGCTCAGCATGTCAGAGGCTGGGGCCAGCGTGGCATGTGGAGCCTGGGATGGAACCCTGGCCCCACCCCTTGTTCCCAGAGCCCACCATCCCCGTGGAGAGCCAGCTGCTGTCCCCAAATCCAGCCCCAGCACACACGGCTCACCAGACCGCCGCACCTCCCTTGTGCTTGCCGCGCCTGCCCATAAGCAGTCCAGGGAGGGAAGGGTCGTGCACCTCCCTGCGTCCCTGCGCCCTGCTCAGGAACGGGCAGCTAGTGGGGGCGCAGTAACACAGATGGATGAATTAATTAACTGAGACTTGCCCTGAGGCTGTGCGGCTGATTCGGAATGAATTGGAGGCGGAAAATAAATGCCTTTTGGCTGACACTTGGTTCTACCCTTTGTTGTCTGTCATTTTCACATGACTTTTATTGAGGTGTAATTCACATAGCCATCTTGAAGCACGAGGGCCTTGGGTTTAAGCCTGTTCGCAACATTGTGTCGCTCTGCCTCCACCTAACTCCATCGCCCTGCAGGAAGCCTTGTCCCTGGGAGCAGCCACTCCCAAGCCTTTCTCCTTTCCCTAAACAAACATAAAACTAATCCCTACTTATACAGATTTGTATATTCTAGGAAGTTCCTACAAATGAAGCCACACAATATGGCCTCAATAGCCTTCTTTCAGTTAGCATAATGCTTCCAAAGTTCACCCATGTGATGGCACACGTCAGCACTTCGCCTTTTTAAAGGCTGAGTAATATTCCATATATGGATTACACACATTGTTTATCCATTTGCTAGTTGATAAATATGCCTGCTGCTCCAACTTTTTGGTTGTTATGAAAAAAAATCAGTGTATTTTACATGAATGTCTTTTAAGTTCTCTTCACTACACACAGCAATACCTCAACTAGAAACTTAATTTGTTTTACAATTATAAAAAAGAAGGCCACGTCTGTGTTTGTGTGGCAAAGATGGCCACAGTCGTGTTTGTCACCCAAGCCAAGTTTGCAAACAAGGACAAAATTTTGGTTTTTTGCAAAAACCAAATTGTTTGCAAATAACAGTGTCCGTGAACTGAGGCAACACTACACCTAGACGGGTGTTGCCAGATCGTGCTGTGATTGTCTGGGCGCTACAGGTCTGCCTGCGGGGGGCCAGGGCACCCAGTTCTTCCCCTCTGTGCCGACGCTCATTACTCTGTTCTGTTGCTACCCACCTTCGCTGGTAGGAAGCGGCACACTGGTGTGGCTGTGCTTTGCCCATTGCTGGTGACTTGGGACACTGAGCATCCCTTCGGGAGGCCCCAGATCCCTTTCATGTCAGTGGACAAACGCTCAAGTTCTTTGCCCATTTTGAAATGAGGCTGTTTGCCTTTTTACTGTTGAATTACTAATTTTGAATGCTTGGTGTGATAGACCCTTGACAAATGTGCGTGTGGCTTACAAGGAGCTCTTCTGTGCTCCGTGCTGGCCTTACGCTTTCTCGAGAGGGCCGCGTGGTGCACAGAGCATCCGACTGTGACGCAGCCAACTTCTTCTTTTCTTTGGTTGCTCCTGCTCTGATCACCTGTAAGGCATCGTTGGGAGTCCCGAGGCCTGGCTTACAGTAGAAGGTGACACTGGCCTCACAGAGTGAGTCAGGAAGTGGTCCCTCTCATATTTTTCAAAGAACTGGAGAAAAATTGGTGTGAATTCCTATTTAAATTTTGGAAGACTTCCTAGTGAAACCATCTGGGCCTGAATTTTTCTTTGTTGGAAGGCTTTCTGTTACTATTAAAATCTCAGAATCTGCTAAATGCCTAAGCCTAGATTTTCTTTAGTAGATTTTCTATTTATTGTTAAATTTCTTTTGGCAGTTTCTGTGCATCGAGGAATTTTTCCATCTTTCCAAATTTATTGGCCTGTAATTGGTCCGTCTAACCCCTTTTATACCTGTGGACGCCCAGGCTCCACTCTGGTTTCAGAACTCTGAGTCGTCCTCCTTCTCAAGGCAGTCAAAGGCCTCACAAACCCTTTGGTCTTTCCAAGAATAAGCGGCTGCCTCTGGTGATGTTTACTGCGTTGCTTGAGTGTTTCCCATTTCGTCAGCTCCAGGGTTGTTCCCCACAGTTTGCTCCCTTCTGCCTACGCTGCATTTAGTTGGCACTTCTTTGTCTAGATTTTAAAACGGAAGGTCAAGCACGCTTGGTTTGAAACGTGTGTTCTCTTTGGGGATCCTGTCAAAAGTTTCACTCTGCATACTGATTGCACAGCACCCCGAAAAGGTTTGTTGTGTTTTCAAGCTGTTCATCTCCAACTATTCTGTGATTTTGTTTTCTTAGGAATGCGTTGGTTTGCTTCCACATACTTGTGAGTCCTCAGCTTTCCTAGGAGAGACCGGCCAAGCACGGGTGAGAAGCAGCACGGTTGGCCCTGCCTTCCCAGCCTCCCTTGCGGTGCAGCCCCCGCTAGCACAGGCTGGGCACTTCAGGTCAGGCTGCAGTAGGCTCTGTTAGTCGGCAGCTGCAAATTTGGCTTCAGGTTTGGGCTTCTCTACGCTGGCCGTGCTCCTCATTTTTATTTGTTTTCTGTCTTGTTCTGTTTTGGGACACAGTGTCTCACTACACAACTCAGATTCATAATGATCCTCCTGTCTCAGCCTCCCGGCACTGGGATTACATGTGTGCGACACCACACCAGGCTTTGGGGCCAGCATGGCATGCCTGGAGTTCCAGGGCTGGCACGGCATGCAGGACCAGGGATTGAGCTCGGGTCCTTGTGCCTGCCAGGCAGGCACTTAGACCATTGAGCTATCTCCCTATCCCTCTTTATTTTTAATTTTTGTTGTTTGTGACCATCTCATTTTTAAATGGCTCTCCTTGGCATTTGCTGCAGAATAGGTCCACTAAAAACCAACCTTCAAAGCAGGTTTTGGTCTGGGAATGACTTTGCCCTTTTTCAAAAAGGATTTTTCAGCAACACAATTATTGGTTGAAGCTTGTCTTTCTTTCAGAACGTTGAAAACCATCCTACTTCCTCTCAGCCTCCACATTTTTTTTTTTTTTTTTTTTTTTTTGTATTTGGTACAGGGTCTCACTACATAGATTGGACTTGTAATGATCCGCCCGTGTTCAGCCTCCCAAGAGCTGGGATTGCAGGCCTACGCCACCATGCCCAATCTCAATCTCCATCTCAGCCCGCCCCAGGGGCAGGGCCGGCATGCACACTTCTTTATTAGAAATCATCTTTCAGTGTTACTGTGTGTGATAGCTCCCTTCGCTCCGTTTTCTTTCTGCCTTTAACTTTAATAGCTTGGTTAATCTAGATGTGATATCTTTAAATTTCTTGTTGTAGGCATTCCCTGAAGATCTTGGGTATGTGACAATGTTTTTCTTCACATGTGGAGCTTTTAAACCATTAGTATCTTCAAATGCTCTGTTTCCCTTCTCTCCTCCCCTCTTTTTTCCTCCCCGGGCTCCATGGTACGGCTAGGATGCCGGCCCGCACCTCAGAAGTCTCTGAGGCTGCACCCAGTTCTCCTCATTCTTTTACTCCATCTATAGCTCAGACTGGGAAATCTGACTGGCCAACATTCCGTTCATATTGACCGACCTTTACATGCCCTGCTCTGATGTGCCAGTCAGTCCTCGCAGTACATTTTTCACCCCAGTTTTTGTACTTTTCAACTCAAGAACTTCTATTTGACTCCTTTCTACATCTATGATTTTATTCATATTCCTTCTTTGGTAAGATATAATTCTTATATTTATAAATCCTTCCAATACAGTTTTCTTAGATATTTGAGCATATCTAAAATACCCACCTAACATTATTGCCCAGAAAGTCCAACCTCTGGGCTTTCTCAAGAACAGCACCTGCTTAGATTTGTCCCTGGCTAAGGCTCCACAGTCTTATTTCCACCCGCAGTCATTATTTCAGTAGAGACAGCGTATTTTGAACACGCTTCTACGGCACTTCCGGCAACCAGTCTTTCTTCTTCCTAAGGCTTGCTGTTGTTGCTCTCTGGTGTAATACTGTTTGATGAATCCCTTATCGATTGTGTAAATCCTATCCTGTATCACCTATGGCCACTAAAGTCTGTGTCCCAATAACATATTGGTTAGTTTTTTTAAAATAAATGTATTTAGTACAGCATCTACAGGGTCTCACTACAGAGATTGGACTCACATTGATTCTCCTGTTTTCAGCCTTCAAACACTGGGATTATAGGCATGTGCCACAACCAGTCTCAGCTGCTGACTCAATGCAGCCCAGGAGTGGGGTTGGCATGGCACTCTGAAAATTGAACCCCAGTTCCTGCGTCTGCCTAAGCAGGTGCTTTAATCCACTAAGCTATCTGGCCAGCCCTGTTATTGGTTAGAGAGGTTATGTTAAACCCCTGGAAATATTTGATGATGAAGATATGTAATACAACCATTGTTAAATTTTTTGTTCTTGTTTTGAGATTCTGAACTATATGTACTCTTACTTGTTACTGTTTTTCTATATTTGTTTCTGCTGTTTTTACTCTTTAAAATAAAATGAAAAAAAAAAAAAAAAAAAAAAACCCTGGAAGCAAAATATCTGTGCCTGCGTGCATGTGCTGTGCATCTTCAACATTTGGCCAAAAAAAAGGCTGTTCTGCCTTGGAGTCCTCTTCCTGCTGGCACGAGCCTGAAGGTTAGCCCGAGGGCAGTGCTCACAGCTTTCCAAGTGGCTCTTGAGCACTACACATCCCTGATCATGCATCTGATTCTGTAAATTTCTAGGAATCACAAGGAAATCATTAAAGTTCTATTCCCCAACATCTCAAGCACCAGCCTTTCTTCCTAAGCTTCTAGACTATTCTTGGTGGTTATGTTTCACCAGGGTCACGTGGACAAGAACATTTGCTTTTAAATGTTCTGAACAAGTCCATCTTCATCCCCACAGGTAGCAAAGTTCCAACTCACAGAAACAGAGAGGCTTACATCTGCAAGCCAGTAGACATACCAGAGAATTACAGCTCCTGGAGAAGCTGAAATTGGCCCAGGAGTCTGGCCTGTTATTTTTAAGAATATTGTTCAGTTAGGAGCTGCAGTACCACAGCACTTGAAGTTCTTGGTTATGCTACCTTTCTTGCATAAGTAGCCCTTACGTTGCCTAATCCTTTGGCAATTTTCAAGAGTGTCACAAAAGTTGTTTCTGAAATACTCTCTGTTTCCTCATTGCTCTGATGGAGCAGTGGAATTCTGGAAGATCCTCATTCTGCCATTTCCACTCATGTCCCATCGATGCTTGCTCAGAACCTCACGGTGAACGCACTTAATTTTACCGTGTGCTGGCTGAGGAACATCCTACTTGCATTTCCAGAATATATTCTCTAAGGGAAGATACTGGCACAAGATTCTGTCACTGAGACACTTGTGACATGATGTATAAACAAAATCAAACACACTTCTCACTGCATGACATCTCAGAATCCTCAGGATGCTCATCTTGTCAACTCTATGCAAATTCACAAGGATGGGGCATAAAAATAACCACCACAGGTAACTTGCATGCCAGACACTGTGCTTGCAATGCTGCATGTGTTATTTCATTTAAATATTTATGCTACTGTAGAGTATACTTCTTGTTTTATAAGCAAGAAAAAAAGAGACATAGAAAGCTTAAGAAAATTTTCTCAGCTAATAATTGTCAAAGCTGGGAACCTGACCAAAGTAGTTTCAGCTTGGGCCCTGAGCCGTGACCCCATACTTCAGGATTTCCTGACCTGAGCTGACTACAGAAACATTTGTTTGAATGTTCACCGTTAATACGTTTCCAAGTACACTGGGGAAAATGATGAACGAAAGTACATCTAAGAACTGAGGAGGAATTTGTGCTTTTCTCGACAGGTTTCCTGTCCTAAATCATGCTGCAGGCCCTTGCGACAACACTAAATATTGGCTGAAGAGTGAGACAAGGGGTCATTCAGCTTACAGACTCCCAATACAAAGGAGCTTCTCTAGTGTGATGTCTCCTCTGGTGTAGCTATTAAAGCCTGCCTTTTAAAAAATGCTATCCTGAGGCAGCATTTAACAATGTAATTTTAGTTTATAAAGCTATAGAAGACCTCAGCGGACTAAGTGGATCTTGAGATCTGTTTTTCCTGAACTTTTATGTAAGTTTTTTCCCCCAACAAAGATACCAACTTGTTCTCAATGTGGAAAAAAAGAACCTGAAAATATGTAAAGGAATGAAAGATAAAATCATTAAAACTCTCTATGCAGAGATAATTTCTGTCACCACATCTTTTTCCAGGATTTTGAGTTTTTTAAATTTGCAACCTTCAAATGTTGTTATGGATTTAACTTCTATTGAAATTATTTTTCTTTTTTTCTCTCTCTCTCTCTCTTTTTTTTTTTTTTCTTTTTGTGGGACCTGGGTTTGAACTCATGACTTTGTACTTTCCAGGCAAGCATTTGTGCCACAGAGCTATCTCCCTGGCCCCTTCTATTGAAATTATTTTTATCCCATTAAAAACTTCACAAATATCATTACTTCTATGCCTTTAAAATATACCATCACAGGCAAATATCCTAATTTTCTGAACGTTTCTACTCATGCTGACTATTTAGGTTCTTACTTAGCTTTCACTGCAGAAAATAATGTGATGAGAACCTTTTGTTGATGCTCTGTGCGCGTGCGTGTGCCTGCGCGTGCGTGCGCGCCTGTAATGTACAAGGTGGTCCAGGAGCAGGCCCTCGGCCCACACACATTGGGGTGCCAGCTGGCATTGACACAGTTGGCAGCCACTTCTACACTGAGAACTAAAGCCAAAATAGGGTAAAAGTGACACAGGAGGATCTGAAGAGCCATGGAAGGAATTGTATCACCAGCTTTTTGTCACTGTGACAAAAGAGCCGAGATAGACAACTTTTTTTTTTTTTTATACAGAGTCTCGCTATGCAATTTGAACTCATGGTGATCCTCCTGACTCAGCCTCCCCAGTGCTGGGATTACAGGCCTACACCACCATGTCCGGTATTGGGTCTGCACGGCACGTGGTACCAGGGATCGAGGGTCCTTGTGCTTGCCAGGCAGCACTTCAACTGCCAAGCTAACTCCCCAGTCCGATGAACAACTTAAGATAGGAAAAGTTTATTCTGTGTCAGAGTTTTCAGCCCATGGGTGGCTGGTTTTGCTGCCTTAGGCCTGGGGTAGACAGAGACTTCAGGGCGGAAGGGTGTAGTGTGGAGGAAGAAGCATTCAGCCACGGCATCCGGGAAGCAGAGCGGGCAAGTCTCCAGGACACGACAGTCTCTACGGTCGGTAGGGCCCCAGCCTCCTCGACGGGGCCTCCCCTCCTGTCCCACCACTGCCCCAGAAATCCACGTGGTAAAGTTAGAGCCTCGGGACCTGATCACATCCAAGAAGCTCGTCAGCCGGCAGTCACACCTTCAGTGTGTGGCTTTAGGGAAGAAACACTGCAAGTGCAGACTGCGACAGGCACCAGGATGAAGCATATCTAAAACACGAGGAATAAAAAAGAAAGAGATTTAAATCCTGCTCTTACAGGGGTGGCTGCACTGAGAAGCACAGTGTTGTGGAGAGAAGTGGACAAAGGAGAAAGATAACAGAAGAAGAGCGAATTGTATTTAGGAAAACCAAAGCAGACGGCACCTGTTGTCTTGATATTTAAGTACAGATGGCTAAACCGTGGTCCGGCTGCCATTTCTGTATCAGCAGGTGGAGCTCAAAGACGTCATCTCGTTTAACCCTCACCGTAAAGTCGATACACGCGGCTGGTTCATTCCGAAAAGTTGGCTCAAAAGCAGAGTCGCTTCTCCCAGAACTTCCACTAAAAGTGACTCAGCTGGGGATGAAAATAAAACTGAGCCCAGAGCCCGCTCCCTTCCCCAGGTCCAAGCGGGCTGTTTGCAAGACGAAATGGAAACCCGTACGTGAAGCAAGGGGAATCCAGAGCCCTAAACACATTCTGAAGGGGAGCTATCCATTGAAGCCGGATTTTACCCATCTCTGGGGCTCTCCAAAAAGGAAAAACTGCTACAGTGGGAGAAATATCAGAGGCTTAAAGCTGCTCAGAAACTTCTGTTTTATAAATCCAGTTCGGGAAAATTTTCTGAAAAATAGGCTGTGTTGTACCCTGGGTTCTCCAACACATCATTTAGAACGACAAAGAAAATGGAAGAAACACAAATGGCCCACATTAAAAACTAAGGAAAGGTAGAGTAAGTTTAGCCAATGTAACATTTTCAAATCATCAAGATGTTTATGTGGCACTTGTTACTACGTGGCAAATGCATGTCAACCACGATGAACCGTGGAATGCTGGGTAGAACATTGCTCTGAACCGTGCACCCCTTAACCAAAAATCCTAGGCAGAAAAGAAAAAAAGTTCTCCTGGAAGATAAAACAAAACTTGGCACTGGCTTCTTTTCAAAGCTAGAATTACACAGGGTGGGGATACAGCTCAGTGGCACAGCGCCTGCCTGGCAGGCACAGGATCCTGAGTTCAATTCCTGGTGTGAAAAGAAAGTTAGAATCACAGGAAGATTTTTTTTGCTTCATGATTTTTTGGACTTTTAAGAATTATTTTAACATAAACATGTTATTTTTATGAAAGAAAAAAATAGGTATACCAAACAAGTACAGAAGGATCTAGGTACAATAAGGTGGTGGAAAAGAAACACATTTTTGAGTATGCAGAATTGCCACTATATTGAGCAACAGATGTGAAGCTAGGGATATAGACACAGAAAGGCAAAATACAGAGAAGGACGTGAAGACTCCATCCCAAGGATCCCCCCGATTCAGGCCCTGGGTCTCCTACCAGCTGCCACACGGAGCTCATCACAGCTCCTCTGGCAAGCTTGGGACAAGCCAGGGTCGCCGCTCCCATGGATGCTGAGCTGCCCAGCTGAGCACGTTGACCCCACCTCCGTCCCGTAGCTGGCTGCTTGCGCACACATCTATGAACGGGAAGCAAGGGCCTCTGCAGAGGATTTGCAGCCACGCACAGACAGCTGGCCCAGCTCTGCAGTGCGGGGAGAAGGCACACAGACTGGCGGAACTCTAGGGTCTCCGGAGGGAAATGAGCAAGAGGCTCAGGACCCGGCCCGGCTCACAGGATTGAGAAAGACGGAATAGCTCCAAGTTTGTCTTCTAAGAGGGGAAGAGAGACGTCGTGTGGAGCCATCTGCACAGAGGCTTGGGAGGTTCTCAGGAACTCCAGGCAGGCAAGCTCACAGAGGCGCTTCTCCACCAAGATGCGTCATTCCAGACTGGCGGAGGCAAGAGCTGCTTCAACCAAGACAACAAGCCCAGGCTGAGGGAAACACGAAAAATCAAGGAGACAGGCGGCCACCCACGAACCGGCAAGTTGCCATAACCAACCCCAAAGAAATGGAGATGGATGATTCGTCAGACAATGCAAAACTCATTTCAAGGAAGTTCACTGACAGAAAAACATAGGTTGTGCAAGGAAACTAGAAAAATACTATAGGAAACCACTGAAGCTTAACAAAAGACATGTAGAAACAACAACAAAAAAATTTTAAACAGCAAAATTGGGACTGGGGAGACAGCTCAAGGGCACAAGTACCTGCCTGGCAAATGCAAGGTTCTGAGTTCAAGTCCCAGTGCCATAAATAAATAAATAAATAAATGTTTGGGGCTGGGGAGATAGCTCCGTGGCGCAAGTGCCTGCCTGGCAAGTGCAAGGTCGTGACTTCGAACCCTGGTCCCGCAAAGAAAAAAAGAAAAGAAAAGAAAAAGAAAAACAGCAAAATTTAAAATGCAGTAAATGGTGTCAGTAGCAGATCATGCGGAAGAAAGAATCTGAACTAGAAAATAGGTTTTTCCAAATTCTCCATACCGAGGAGAACAGTGAGAGACAGGAAGGAAGAAAACCTTTAGGATTCGTGGGACGCTGCTAGCGAACTAACACAGATGTTGCTCTGCTTGAAGTGGGTTTTCACTTAAGGAACTCATTGTAATCGGAGGATCTCATGAATGGGAAATGCATTTAGTACATCCAGCCCCAGCCAGCACAGCTGGGCCACCCTGACATGGCCAGGGCACTGCTGATAGCCTGGAGTTGGGCGTCACGGAAGAGTCCCTTACACCTTATGCTTTAGAAAAGATCCAGATTCTAACTGTGAAATGATTACTGTTTCTACCAAGTGCTGACCACTTTTGCATCATCAGAAAGTTGGAAAATCCCACACTAAAGCCATTGTTAGTCAGGGGCTGTGTGCATACATGGAGCCCGCTGGCCGGAGCAGAGCGAGAGAAGGGGGCAGAAGACTCAGGGCAGAATCACGGCTGGGAGCATCCCCCACACAGAGGTGTGGATGGGCAGCTCAGTCCAGGAAGATCAAAGGCCCTACGTGGTTGGATCCAAACAGAACTTTTTTAAGGTGCATTACAGGGCTGGGAAGATAGCTCAGCAGACTAAGTACCTGCCTGGCCAATGGAAGGACACAGGTTCAATCTCCGATACTGCAAGCCATGCTGGCCCCAGAACCCCAGGTGTACTGTACCACCACTAAAACCAGGTGTGGTGGTGCGCACCTATAATCCCAGCCCTGGGGAAGCTGAGACAGGAAGATTGCTGCTACAAGTCCAAGTTGTGTAGTGAGACCTGTACCAAATAAACAGGTTTTCAAAAAAGGCATATGACAACCAAACTCTCAGAAACCAAAGAGAAATTTGGAAAAAAAAAAAAAAAAAAAAAAAGATAGT